>JAODLL010000024.1:5255158-5319500 GCA_026546735.1 Forbesichthys agassizii | reverse complement strand
TACATTAACCCCCCCCCCCCCCCCCCCCCCCATTAATTTCCCCTCCATTGTTTTGCTGAAGATAGACGGTTTAGAGAGGAGTCGTGTAGAAGAGAGGTCAGGGGAGAGTGGGAGGAGCCACGTGACAAGAGAGAAGGAGTGGCCTTGCTGGAGACAAGGTCAAGTCAGGGTTCAGGGTTCATAGTGACACCAGCTGAGGGTGACGAGGCCACCTGTTATTTGGGGAGCATGTATCCCTTTCTTTCTCAGCTGTACCCCCTCAACCCCCACAGTTAGAGCTCCAATCTAGTTAACCAGCGCCCCCCCGACCCAACCGCTATCCCCTGAGAATACATAATCATATCCTCCCTCTTAGCCATGCAGCACTGTGCTGGTGGCAGAGCCTTGATCACTGACTGGGGCTCTAATATATATACTATTTAAGGTGACATATAAAAATGATTTACATCCACATTATTGATGTGATGTTGATTTAATCCAATGTGAATGCATAAGCAGCAGAAATAACTGAACAGAACTGAACTCTTTATCTCAATTTTGAAATAAATATAAAAGATCATTAAAAGAGCATATTCATCTCAAATGCCTTCATGTTGAGCAGAAAGTTTAACAAAAGTATTGCCTTAATGAAACCCCGATATTAGTTATGTATTTCAAATATCAGATCTGAAAGTTCTAACCACTGTATTGGGGATAGGGTGGAGGAAAGTGTCACCACCACCCAGCAGCAGTCAGTGCGGGGGGGCATAGTTTCAAACCAAAACAACTATGTTTTTGTAACAGTCCTCCCTCCTACAGTAAATCAGGTTATTTTATATTTTGAGAATGAATATTTCATTGTTTTCGAAGCTGTGTTCTAACCTCAAGTCATTAATGAATATCCGCCATCCAATGCCTCTTGAGCAGCTCTGCTTTGTCTGCCAACTCGGTGAGTACCTTCAAAAAGACTTTTATATGAAAATCAAGAGGTTGGGATGAAAGGCACAAACCCAACAATATCCTGCAAATTCTGTCCTTTGTCTACTACATTAAGCAAATTTATGTAAATACACAAGGTTTTACTTCATCTGTTGAACTTTCATTGGTGCAGTAATATTATTGTTGTTTTAAATCCTTATAAAATCATGTGAATCATTTGGAAAGATTGTACCAGCAGTTATACATTTGGACAGGTCATTTTATGTTCATATAAAGTAGTACTCCTTTGGCAGTAACTACCTGCACCCCTAATAACAAAGGTTACTCTGAAATGATCTACTGCCTCATAAGCTGCTACTGGCTAGAAATATATAAATTCCATTTTCTATTGACTTATTGACTTTTTGAAATACAGAGCCAAACAGCCATGGACACAGTAAGTAGCGAGGACAGGGAGATAACAGAAGGCCGAAGGCCATAGTGCATAGAACACGTGACTGGACACAATTACTGTACAGATATTTAACCATAAATCCTTTGTGGTTAGTCCGTAGGACCTGGATTCATCAGTAATGGGCCCATCGTTTTCTATAGGGGTGAACAGGACAACTCTACGGTTGGCCTTGGGCATGAGAGCGGCTAAATCAGAACTCCTCCCAACTGGAGTGTGAGACAAAGTAGCCAAGGTTAGCTAGCCTAGGGCTCCAGATGGCAACAGTTGCCCACTGAGAGCCAGATTTAATAACCTAGCTTACTGTCGAGTCACAGTATGCAATATGGAGAGTGTTTTTAAACATAATAATGATTAATACTCAGTCCTCAAATACCTATTAATGCTAACTCAAATACCAATTAGAAAAACACTTTGAGCAGATGTCCCACACAACACACACCAAAACACACATTCAGACAAAAGGTATTTTCTTATGGAGCAAAGGTAAGGCTGACCAAGCAGCCCGTGACAATATCAGCCTCCGCTGAGACTGAATGGAAGAAGACACAGATTGAGGGCAGGGCCTCTATACTATATCCCTCTACCCCATCACTGTACCAGCTAGTAGTGGCAAACTCCCACCCACCCCACAAAGATGTGGCTGTTTACTCCGTCCTAACCTAACACTTCAGTACATAAATAATGACTATAGAAAGCGATGCATGGAAAAAGGAGCAGAGTTTGGACATTGGTGACTTAATACTTCATGCCCAAACGTATATTTCATGACAGAGAAATGACTAGTTGATCAAGACCGTTACAGAGCTCAAGATGTATATAGTAGCATGCAAATTTATATTTGTTTGCCTTATTGTTTCAATAAGAAGCTATCTCTGCACTGCTGACTTCCATTTCTGCTAATACACTCAACAGTTTGATATAATGACTTATGTTTTCAATTGACCCCCCTAGTTCAAATGCTGTGCGGTGAGGGGTCACATACGAGCCTCCTTGGTATGAATATCACCTCAACCTGAGGCTGCTAATTTCCATGAGGTCCCTATACCTCTTATTATTTCCTGTGTCAGGAGCAGGTTTATCCGGGGTCTAACTGCGACTGGCCACCCGCCCACCAGCCCCTAGAGGAGCATCCAGATGCCTGCTGAATGGACCAACACAATGTCGACAAGTCCCCTGACAAAAGAGGGCCCCCTCTGAATTATCGCCGCACTCCTCCCGGCTAATTAAAATTTTGCTTGTAACTTATGTCAGCCATTTAAACCCCCCCCCCCCTCCTGCCTACGTTCCTTTTCAACTGTGGCGCGTGCGCATATATTGTTGGCCCAGGGAGTGTCTTCTATTCTGGACACAAATTGAATAGCATGTTTTTTTTTCTACCCTCTATAAAGCCTTCCCCTCACCCGGGAGGTGGGAGGGGCTGGATTTAGATCCAGCATCCCCCCTTGACAGAGGACGACTGATTGATAAATGCCAGGGAGGATTTGTCAAAACAAGCAGACTGCACCCAGTGGGCCATCAATATGGTTCATTTAGACACCAATAAGACACGTCTTTAGCCAGGTCTGACACTTCTCTATGGGAGGGGCTGCCCACACCAGAAGGACAATCATGAACCATTTGTGTCTCTGTAGTGTACACGTATAAGTATGTTAGTGTTTATTGTTTATTGTGTATACTGTAGGCTACAATGGTTATTAAAAGTGGTTCTCAAAGAGGAGATCGGGACCACAACAGAATGCTTTTGTGGGGCTTGAAGATATTAAAAATGTTTGTGTCATTTTTAATTATTTGTATTAGTTTATTTTAGAATACTATTTACATAATATAGTTAATGTTTAGTGTAACACTTTACATATTTGTATTATTATTTATATTGATTTAATAATACACTACCATATTACTATACAATTAAATGATCACTATTATTCAAAAATATATCTTTAATCATTTGTGCATATACTGTACTTATTTCATTATTTTAAAGAACTAGACACATGAAATGTGAGATTAGGGTAATACATTATTTGTGGGATTGTAACTTCAAAAGTTTGAAAAACATAAAAACCAAACTGTAACGTGACTGCGTGTGTTTGTGTGTGTGTGTGTGTGTGTGTGTGTGTGTGTGTGTGTGTGTGTGCATGCATGTGTGTGCGTGTGTGCGCGTGTGTGTGCAAGAAACAGACATTATAAAAAGCTTGTGGCTCAGCTGGGGAGAGCTTTTAGCCCCATTTCCCAGCAACCCATAGGACAGATGCACAGCCCTGAGCCATAATCTGTGTCGCGGTTCAAATGACAAATGACCAAGTGCAGAATATTGCATTATATATTAAGTACCACCAGTCAGTAAGTTATAGGATATTCCTTCTGCCTGTGTCTAGTCCAAATGCCTGCCTGCAGCCTTGGGCAATAGAGTCACTCAGTATAGGTAGCAGACTTTGTTTTACAACACTCAATTAGATACAGGCCATAAACCACAACTAGATCTTTGGCTACTTTGACTTCTGATTTATAGTACATGCCCGGCAGTAAAATGTTGTTTTTTATTTTTTATTTCTCAGATACAGTATACCGTGTATTTGAAAACAAATGTGTTTAAAACAAATGTTTTCAAATAGGCCGAAGCTACTTGGGGGCAGTTTAATTAAGGCAGTTTAATCAATCACCAAATCTATAATTGTAGCATGTAGTCAGCGTTTGTTCATTTGTTAATTATTAACAAATGAATACTCTATAAACAAAAATATATGAAAACACAGTAAAATCATGTAATGTTTATTGTTTTATGCTTTCTGTGGAATAAAGTATATAGAAAGAGAGATTGTTGATAAGCAATGGACAGGGCTTCTCTCTCTCTCTCTCTCTCTCTCTCTCTCTCTCTATCTCTCGCTCTCTTTCTCTGTAAAATACACTAATACAACATTTCTATTTCTTGTGTAGTAGCTATTTTTAATTACTACAACAGGTGTAATATGTGTGTGACAGTTTTGTATGTATGAATGTGTGCTGCCAGCAAGGTACTCTAATGTTTAGGATTTAAAACTGACCTATTTAGTAAACATCTAAATACAGCAATCCTAAATTATTGCTAGGACAAACTTCATATCCTTTCTCCTAAATAGCGTATAGTGTTCATAGAGTGGTATACTTTATATATACTGAATATTATTCTGCAGTATTTTGCACATAATGTGTAAACTGATAAACTAATATATTTCCACTCAATATCTCTGCTAACCCAAACGATAATTAAATCTGTGATTCATCAGTCATAAAATGACCTACAGTTTTAATTGCCAGGCACCTGTGGGGGAACAATGACAAGGCTTCACAATCTCTAATGGGAAATCAATTAGAATGGGTAAATTTAGCTGTCTTCATTAATTCAAGAATCATCCTTATTCAATATAAGATGCACGTTATGTCTGTATTCAGTAGTAGCATTTGAAGAATGACTTGTGGAGGATGATGCAAACAGTGGAAAGGCTAACAGCCCTACAGGGAACCAAACAAAATGGGAATGGACTTTGCGAATGAGTAGTTTGTGCTCAGGTGAGGGGAGAAAGTCACATAAATACATAAAATGTGCTATGACAAACTCTCAAGGGAAACTCAATGGAAAAGAAGGTCTCTGTACTGTGGTCCCCCCTGCAGACTGATGTTGTTTCAGCTTTGTGTCAATGGCCACAACCCCAGGATGACCTCACTGTAGTCAGGCTCAGGAGCTGTTCCCCTGCTGGACATGAGTTCTGCACCACAATGCTGCAACGTCCTTCCAAATGCTTCATGCAAAGGTCAGCGTGGGTCTACAGGTCAGCGACAAGCGAAGTCTTTCTCACACTGCCGTTGCCATGGGACCCCAAAAGGTCGCTAAAGTGGGCAAAGAATCCGGAGTACACCTTAACTACATGGGGTCTTCACCTCTCACATGCATTAGAGACGTCTCAGAAGACCTTCCAAGACCTCCAGAGACCAACCAAGAGAGAGCAAACCTAGTCACTGCTAGTCACTCACACCAAAATAATGCAGAGTGACAGGTAGAGAATAATTCCTTTCCAAATAAATACTATTTGATTTTGAGAGCATATTTGTGTCTTTCAAGCCAGTACACTAAGTAGAGTTGACTAAAGTAGGCTATAATTTAGCACTGAAATTGATCTTATAAATTCACGCAAAAAATAAGGTAAATGTAACACTTTCTGGAAAATATAGGCTTTATTGTTTGTTTCAAAAGATCAGTTTTCTCCTTGATTAAATTGTGTCTTTAAGATTGTCCTTTAGGCTTACATGTTTGGCTTATGTGCCATAGTACAGAACATATTCAAAAAAGCTAGCTAACTATTCACTAAAGAATCTGTGTTTTTTATGGCTAATCAATATTTATAGTTGTGTCAACCTCTAACAACACAAGCAACATTAATTCATCTGTTAATTGTAATGAACCTTAAACGTAGTATTCTTGTGCTGCCCCTGGGCATATCAGTGAAAAGCGATGGGAGCACATGTAAATCATGTTGTAATAGGAAGCTGTCCAATAGCCTATCCTAAATGTTACTTTGTTCTCCCCCTATAGGCAACTTGTACATTTTAATGTGGAAGGTGCTTAAGCGTTAGTGAGAAAATCCCAGAGGATAAATATATCAGGCCCCAAGCTTTGGCAACTGCATGGCAGGCTAATGCTAATGAAGGGCGGTAGGGGCAATGTTTTGTGTGAGGGGCTTAAAAA
The DNA here is from genome assembly GCA_026546735.1 of Forbesichthys agassizii. Taxonomy (NCBI): domain Eukaryota; kingdom Metazoa; phylum Chordata; class Actinopteri; order Percopsiformes; family Amblyopsidae; genus Forbesichthys; species Forbesichthys agassizii. The sequence continues at coordinate 5,313,405 of JAODLL010000024.1, read as the reverse complement.
GCGAATAAATAGTTTGGGTGGCTTTTTATATCAACTGTCTGATTTCCATCATCAATACGATTGTAAGAATGCAGTGACAAACTGAGTTATGATGCATGACTAGGAGTCAATAATATATATCATCAACCATCTGCCAAACGTCTCACATGCTGAGTGAGGAGTCATCCAGGAGAAGCTGTTTATTAGACGTGCATCATAGCGGCAGTCTAGTCACATTGCAAACTATAGTACACATTGGCCATTCTTTGGTTGCAAAAGCACTCATTTGGCTAGTGGTAAACATGCCACATTAAAATGCTACTATGGATTTTGGCTTACACTTAAACAGTTATTTCACTGTGGAGTTGACCAGTGATGGTCTTATTGTAGCCAAAACTGTGTAGTAAAGCCACCTTTAGCTAGTTAAAGACATATTGTTTTCAATAAGATTGTGACCTTTCTCACACTGTATTACGATTGTTTAAAGAGAAAGACATGCTGAGCATGACAGTTTGATTGCTAAGAATAAACATAGATATAACTTTTGTATGCCCGTGCATCTAATGTGAGTGCTCCATCATAGTCAGCCAGTTTAATAATCAACGATATGTAGCTAAAGATGGTAACAGAGACATCTGGGTACATTTAACACTGGGTTCCCATACCCAACAGTGAGATCTAATCACAAGTCTCACTCTAAAAGGTTTTAACACAAGAATAGTGTTTATCCCAACCGCCACCTCACTCCACAAAATGATCCAGATGTTTACATGTCTGTTAATCCACAATTTCCCCTAATGCATCACTCACAATAACACCACACGCCTTCCAGGAAATGCAACAGTGTAAATGTGTGGGTAAAAGGATGGTCGTATTTGGATGTGTTGCTTCAAGGTGAGAGCACAATAAGAGTGTGCGAACTCAATGATGTCATCCTTACTATTGAATGTTGGAGATGGGCATAAATGGACAGATAGATAAACCAGTCTTGGAACAAGGAAAGTATGCTTCAGATAAGTATGCTAACATCTTTTAGGGATTAGTGGATGTATTCACTGTCAAGAATGGCATTAGACCTTTAAATTTATATTTTAAATTACTTTATTATTAAATTAAATGTAATGAAATGTTTAAAAATCATGAAAATTATTTATAAAACTAAATCTTTTTATTGATTGATAAACTCAATCGTGGTCTAACCTGAGATGTGACATCAGGTCAGGACTGTACCTGACATGTTTAACAGGGAACCTGCACAAAATAACTGATTTACAATGGTTACTAGCTGATTTATTTAAAATAACCGGCCTTTAGGGCTTCAAGAGTGTAAGTAGAAGTGTTACTTCATATAACATGTTGAATCTGAACAATTTCCATTTCACTGAGGTATTTGAAACTAGATTGAATCTAGTTGCAGATTAAAGCATAATAACAAAAAGTAAAACATGAACATGAAACAAAATAACAAAGATATCAAAACCAACCACACCAACTACCACTACATCTCTGTATTCACTGCCAAAAAGACAGCAGTGAATCTGCATATGCAATATTAAACTGTCCCTCTGCTCTCTGCTAATAGCAGTATTACATCTTTTCAGCGACAGTAAAAAGCGATACAGTGAAAACTGTAATTAACGTGTCTAATTGGCATATTTCATAGAATGAAGTAAATTACTAGAGTCTCATCAAATAATTGAAAAACAAAGCAATTATCGTCTACAGGCACCATTCACTCTGATAATTGCAGAGCAGTGAGTCTGACACAGGCAAACAGAATTAGGCTGTCTCCCGCCCCAGAGGGTGGCTGGCGTTGGGGTATCACACGCTCACATAATGCCAACTTCTCTAAGCCTCTGTTGTGATATTTGACAACCACAACAGATTTTTGCTTAGAAAAATAAACTAACAAGTTGCACATTGAGCTTAAGATACTCCCAAAACACATAATTATGTTGATGTGAAAATATCATATTCAAACCTGGTATTTAAAAACATGGCTATTTTATAAAATACTGTACTGTAAAATACTGATCGTGTATTAAATAACTCCTCAGGTTATGGCGGTATATCTATATCTGCACAGTAATGTTATAGACTGTGGTCCAATCTGGATTATGTGTGGTTCAATATGTGCTCCATTCCATGCATTGTGCTTTGAGCAATGCATCAAAAAATGACGAAGACAACCAATTTTGAAAGCGATTGGAGCTAATCGCTAGCCACAGGCTAGTCGTTGGATGAATTGTATTTTTTAGTTCTCAAACTAAGCGGTTTACATGTCTACTTAAAATGAATATTCCACTAACATGCTAGTTTACATGCAGCTGTACATATAAGATTTATACGTCCTAAAGCTATGCCCTTTAAATAACTTACTTGCCTTACAGAATTTCCCAATACAATGAATGTTCTAAAATATGGACATATTGACCAATGTGCTGTTGTGCTTCTTTGCAACAACATACAGTTGCACATATCTTAACGTAAATAGGCAAGGGACCCAATGGCATAACATTTTAAAAAATCCCACTTGAGTCTCCAAATCCCCTATATAATGCTCCTATATCTGAATAATGTAGGCATATTTCACGTGCTTACTAATAGGAAAATTCTGAAAAAGGGGAAAAAAGGAAAAAGGGGTTTGAAATCAGTCAATAGTAGGCCTTAATAACCAGAAGAACCCTATTTCTGAATCTTTGTATAAGTGAAAAGTAATTTCTTGTTCATACCTATAACATATAGGCCAGAATAATATAACATTTTTTTACTTTGGTAAAACACCCATAATGAAATAATAATGTAATGTCTCTAAAATGTAAAACTATGTACAGGTATATAACAAATAACCTGGTATATCTATCACTAAATTGACTAAGCAAACACCAAGACTACTGAAAGAAAGGCACAAAAAGTCAACATAAACAGATTTCTTTCAGGCCTTGCTAAGAGGCACTGTGGGGTGATGATATGGCCCGCTTTGAGGTTTTCAACACAAACGCTTGATCCTAGACTTCTTCTCTCCACAGAGTGAAATGTAAACACTCTTCCTGCAATGACAGGTTCCACTGGACACCATACAAGCTTTTTTCATCCAGAGTCCTCGGTGGACTCCCCTTTGTAATACTACTGTTGCATGAAGGCGGTCACGGTCAGAGCAACACAGACTCCTGGATAGCGGTATATGTCAAATAGAAGTAATTGGGCATTGCGGGGCTACCCTCACAGTTGGGTTGTCTGCCAAGTGGGTATCTCATTCATTACAATGCCTTCATGTTTTGGTAGGCCGGCACCAATCCACTTAACAAGTAGGGAGGCACGGTCGGAATCCCATGTATGTCTTTTGTCGAGTGGTAGGCTTTCTGACGCCAGGGGCTTGGACACGCAGGTATGTATTGAGTTACAGGGCGTCTTAGCACTTATTTAGAGTGTAATCTAAGACACAGTGCAAAACTGTCCTCCATGGACAAGGCTGGACAATGTGGATGCCCAAAGGAGGAGTCTAGCTCTAATGAGCTCTTTGCAATCTGAAAAAATGACACCTCTTTACTTGACTATACTGTATACTGATGCAAAAGTAATACACATACTGTACAGTAGAATGCCATGATTGAATCAAGCTGTGAATGATTTTGAAAGGTTTGTTTGTCTAACATTTGAGTCATTAGAACACTGAGGGCCTTGATTTCACTTTCATTTATAGACTAAGTCACATGGGCTACAGCTTTATTGATACATGGACTGCATTTATATAGCGCTTTTCTAACCTTCCGGCCACTCAAAGCACTGTACAGTGTTGCCTCACATTCACCCATTCACACACATTCATACACCGATGGCTGCCATGCAAGGCGTGACCAACCACTGAGAGCAGTTAGGGTTAGGTGTCTTGCTCGAGGACACCTTGACACTTGGTGAGGAGTTAGCCGGGATCGAACTAGCGTCTTTTTGATCACTTTTTTAATGAGTTCAGCTCTGAACTAAGCTTCCAAGGCAGGCAGAGATGGTCAAATTACAAATACTTGTTCATCAAATGTATCAAAATACAATACAAAATCCAGATTCATCCAGAGAACAAATGTATTGTAATGTGTATTTTGAAATTATACAAAATGACCTGTAAGAAAGTTTTAGCCTTAAATGCAACAGTAGTGTACCTAATTTCCTAGAGCTTTATCTTTGAACAGTGAGTGCCATTAAAGTACAGTAAGATACAACACCTTTAGTATAAGTTCTCAGATCAGAACAAGCTTGTGGAATATGCACCAATCTGACTTTTTCACACCTGTGCTCTGGTTATCGGCTGACACTGAGTATCGATGTGAACCTAAAGTTGTATTCCTCACTGTGAGTGTTACAGTGGCCAACTGGTAAAGTTGTGCAGTGAAGTAAACCTCACTTTCCAACACCTCAAAGACGCTCTGGCGACAGACTTAGGGCCGTGATTTTATACTCCTTGCTAGCACGCTTGCCTCTCACGCTGGAGATCCAGGTTCAAGACTCAGGTATGGGGACTGCCCACCTGTTACATGAGGAAGAGACTGGGAATCATTGTTTTATGTGTATGGCAACGTAAGGACTCAACAGGATGTGTAACATTATTTACTCTAATCTAGATTTAGATTCAGGCTACAGTTATAGTAGTTTATTTGTTCCATTAGCAAAATAAATGACAAAATACTCACAAGTTATTAAATTCACTTTTAATAGGCCTACAGGTTATTGAAATGCTGCCCATCTCTGATGCCGTCTTGAATGATATACTGTAGGCCTATGGTCATTATCACTGTTTACCATTAATAATGGCTTCATTTGTTAAAATAATTACAAGACAATTACTTAAAATAGTTCAAGTAAAGTATATGCAAGATCATTTGTATCTGTGCCTATGCTTCTATCTCACCAGACCTCATCATTACCATATGACTCAGTCATATTACCATATGACTATCTGACATAGATGACTGATATTCTGTGACACTTCATTCTGACTTAATTTATCAGAGCAGAGCTTCAGGCTGTCAAACAGATAAATCCAAATTTCTTCAACCTTATGCAGTTATACTTGTCTGCTTCAAATCTCTTGTAGCTAGCTTTCCCTTTGTAGCAGAAATGCTGGCTTCAAGGTAAGAGCTGTGGTAGGTAGAAACTCAGAGAAAAGGCAAAAAGAATCATCATGTATGTATTTCAAGACTGGTCTTGTTGAAAACCTCTTCAAGGCAGCAATCAGTTTCAAATAGCAAAAGCACAACGGGGAAAAATACAGACTCTTCAACACTAGTGCCACTTGGGATTTGAATTCATCTGGCTGAAGCCATAAAGAAGTTTGAAATAAGATGAATGAGTATCTTCGTTTTGCCGATTGGGTGTCAAAATAGCTGGGGAGATCATTGCAAAATAGTTGCATTTATTATAATTAGTAGTTTCCTAATAACATATTATTAAAGAATGATGAAGCTGTAACTTTAGATTACATTTGCATATATTTTACCTTCAGACATGCTATTGAAAGTACTGGCTAGTGTTGCATTGTGGGAAAGTGCAGACTTTTTAATAACAGATATTTAAAATCATAATGAACTTAACTGTATTTCCATACCATTCCTTGTAAAGTTTTTTAACAATGCTGCCAATGTATTCCAGGTACACACACCTTGCCATTGAGTGCCTGAGCCCTAAGCAGACAGTCAGGAATGGAGAAACACTTTGAGAGGACTACGGCGCCAAAGGACAAACACCTCCTCACCCACCTACCCCCCTTCCCCCACCCTCTGTCCCCCTCTGTCTTCATCCCATCCCCCTACCATATGTACAGGCCCTGCTAAGCTTTCACTAAAGCCCCCACACTTGTGATAAGACTGTCCCTCCATCCCCCACCCACCAGCCTACACAGGGTCTCTATGTCCGCCATCCCTCCCCATTCACTGGGCCAACAAATCTCCTATAATCTGATGAGCAAAGCAGATTTGACATCTATTTGAAGCCACCCGTCAGACTAAGAAGTGAGAATCCCTGTAAACAACAGGGGTGGGTACTCCAGCCTCTGGCCGACGGTCGACCCCGCTGCGGGAAATGTCACTGTTTGTTTACTGCAGAGTTAAGCTGTTGTTTATAATTATCAGACCTGTTATGGTTATGATTGTTTTGTCATTAAAGCAATGATACATTGATTCAGAGGGATCCCCCGAATGTAGGTAATGTCTGCTTGTGTAAACGACACAATGGCCATCGACAATCGGGATGAGGTCATTTTTTGTGCCGTTTATGCATTATTGATTGTCCTTCAGACCAAGGGGCTGCACAATGTTACATGCACACAATAAACACAGCTGTGACAGGCTGGACTAAATATTAAATGTTATGAGTTTGTGTGGATCCTTATTACATTATTTTTATTCTCAACATACTGACTCAAAACATTGAAGCTGCTCCGATATTTCTGTAAGTTTAGAAATGTGTATATTGTTCCACAGATATGTTTACAGCCACACTATCTTGTGTCACATAAACTAATGGCGGCTCTTTTTGTTACCCTCTAATCTGTGTCTTTCAACCCAATTCTTTACCCAAACACAACATGGTGAAAATGTTCTCACAGTTTGTGGCTTCAATCATCACGTTGGAAAACTGAGGGAGATCAGCGCAGGCTGTTGAATCACACTCTTCATGCATGGGAACAAAATCTATTCCTGGCAACCAGTTCTCCAGCATCATTCACTCAATCTGCCTAGCTTGAACATGAATGCCTTAGCAATTTAGTCAAGTGCTCGCCAAAGACTGGAACTCGCCTTTTGACACATGCAAGAACAATCATTATTTTCAGCTCCCTTTTGACAGTTGAACAAAGAAGTAACGTTTCTGATTGTGTATTGTTCTAGTCTAGTATCATATAAAGTCAAAGTTTCTCCAATATAGAGAAACAGCACAGAGACATTGTGCCCAGAAGGCCTGCTTGATTTGTAACTGGAGACAATCCACATATTTATAACTATAAGAATCAAAACGCTTATACTTTCTTTTATATTTCATTTGATGTAAGAATATTTTACAATGACAAAAGTTAGAATAAAAACCACATTCTCGCCGGCAGGTAACAACACCTACTCTATTATATAGATATTTTTCACATGATTTGAAAAGTGAAATTAAACAAACCTAGGTGGCATATTATTACATTAATGTAGTGTAGTGGTTGAAGCAAAGGAATAAAGGCATTCATATAATTAAAAGTATATGTGATTGTTAGCTAATACACTTTCTGTCAAATTCCCTAAATATCTCCTAGCGGTCCGTTAGCTTACTCTCTGTGCTTCTCTGTGCATAATAAAAAGAAAGAATCCAGTACTTCAACACAACACTATCTTTGTGAATAGGAACATAAACACTGTGGTGCTGAGCACACACAACAGCAATATCCAAGCCTTCGCAATACATTTCCAATGTGTGGGGATGAGATTCGAAGGGAGCACTCTTTGGCTTTGAAGGGAGAGGAGGTATTTTTGTTTTGATCAAGTTCAAACATCAACAAGCTGTTGATATGACTTACTGTATCTTTAATTAAGATTACCTGGGGCGTGGTATTATGGTGCATGGTGTATGTGTACATTATACCTAACTAGAAGTAGGGTTCGCTCATGTGATGTTGAAACCTTGATTACATTACATTGTTGTGGCAAACATTCTACAGTAGCTCTTGAGACCTCTCCAACTGTCAGGTGAATAGTTATCTGCCCTAGAATTAGATGGGGTTTTCTAAATCCTGGGAATACAAACTAACAAGTGTTTGACTCTTTTGACAGAGTGCCTACCTTGGGGCATATTTATGCAGAGTGCTGCAGCGGACCTCATCAAGTATGCCATCGTTTCAATGGAATATCCTGATATTGTAAATGTTTTGCTGTAAAACTGTACAAGTGCTCCTGATGCGACCGGCAGTCTGAATGTGCTTTCAAGTCATATGATAATGCAAACATCATTCATTGTACATGTCTTGATTTTACTGGGATTTTACTGTAGATATCCTCCCAAAACAAAATGACACACCGCATTTTGGTTATGGACATAGACACTGTATAGGCTGATTAGTCAGTCAAAGAGAAAGGTCATTTGTAGTGACACATTGTGCACTATATATAATCACGTGGAAAACCGCTGTGCGTTGTGTTGTTTGGTCACACTGTTGGTGCTTTGGGTTTGTCCTTTTATGTATTGAGATTTGCCAGCAGCCGTAGCCTGAGGCCATGGGCAGCCCTAGAGACAAAGAAAGATGGCTGCCACCATCATGTTTAACTGCCCCTGACACATCATCGCCCTTATTGTGCCTCTCAATCTGCACACACAGGCGCACGCACGCAAGCGCACACACACACGCACGCACTCACATACACACGCACACACACACACGCACGCACTCACATACACACGCACACACACACATACACACGCACACACACACACGCACACACACACACGCACACACGCAGCAGTAGCCGAAGCACCAGTAGGGCAGCAGCATAGTCGGAGCACCATCTGTCACAGTGGTGTCAAGTGGCCCTTGTCTCCAATGATTAGGAGTGTGGCTGCTGCCTTCAGGTGGTCTCCTACGGACCAGGCCCACCACCGGAGCTGTGGGGGCTGGCCATATGGTCTGTGGGGCGCACAGCACCCATGAGAGCCCACGCGTCTCCTCCCTTCCCCAGGCCGGTGGGACATCAGGGCGAGTACACCCGAAGCTTCTTTTATTTGCTTTGACGTCACTTCAAAATAGTTATTTATTAGCTCATGCTTCTGTGGGGCATGTCTGTCCTGGGGATTGTGGGTCTTAAGATCGACACGTGTACCAGCTTGCCCTTCCTCCTGAGCCCACTGAAGTGGTGCAGAGGAGGTACAGTAGAAGCTTGACAGCTGCCACTCTAAGCAGCCATTGGGGTAACAGGACATACAGTAGTTCTGGGGGTCACCACCAAGGTCATGGCCTTAACATCATTGTATGTGTGTGGACAGTTGTATGGCAAAGCGCTGTTCGGGGCATTCACCACACGTGCATGGTGTCATATTGTCAGTGGTCACAGGTCAACATAATACTTTAAATGAAGAAAACAAATATAACCTCAGAATCATTCAAATTGAATTTCTATTCATTATTACAACATTACCATTCAACTGATGACTATTAAAATTGTTTCCATATGTTGTGGAAACATTGACACTATATAGAGTACAGTATGTTTCCTGCATGTAGAAGAAACCATATGATAGTAAGCTTGTGTGATTCATGCATGGACTGTGTCATTCTTGGATTAGGTGAAATTCTTACCGGAATTCTTACCGATTCACAAGGAGATGCTCCACAATTCATCATAAAACACCATCTACATGCTCCCACACATGCACGCACACGCACACACGCACACGCGCACACACACACACACACGCACACACGCACACACACACACACACACACACCACACACAGTAAAAGGGTTATACCACGGTTATACTGTATATCACTATATAAGTTATATACATATGTATATATATATATATATATATATATATATATAGAGAGAGAGAGAGAGAGAGAGAGAGCTGGACAATATGATCGTGTAATATTCATTACCTGCTTACCATGCACGGAAGTGAACCTAATGGTCTGCTAGATAATAATATCCTAATATCCCAATCCTTGTCACCACAATATTGTCGATAAACAAAAATGAATTTCTACTTAGGATTCAAAACCTTTGGAATAATGAATGAATTACATAAATATATATCAAGTTGCCTCTAAGGAGACCCAGCTACATTTGGGCTTGCTTTTATCAAGTATTATTACTATGGTATAATACTTCAGCTATATCTATAAATTAAGTGATAAGTAGAAATGTTTTGCAAATGCAGCTGCATTATTCTTGATAAAGGAAAACAAAGTTTCACTGAGTGACAAATTACCAGGCATGTCAACAGTGGCAGCATATCAAAAGAGATGTTCTTAAAGTTTGGCTGTTACATGATGTGTGCTTTTTCTGAGCACTTGAAGTGTTCTTTTATAAGCACTGTTTAAATGCCAAAATAGCTTGCAGCAGAATCAAAGAAATCTAGCTTACCAACACATAAAGTATACATGGAGAGTACAACTACTCTATTTTTTCTGTCTTGAAGACAGCAGTCTTTCTGTTTTCAAGACAGGCCTGTATATTGTGTGCACACGCACATAATGTATACTGTTAACCAGTGGTCTATCAACATTTGAGTCAAATGATTCTTTAGGACAACCTTACATGTTTATGTTGGCTATATCAGAATGTATTTGAATTTGACTGATTGTTGACTCCTATATGGTCAATTATTGTTTTAATAAAGAAGATTCAATTCTAAAATGAACTGGTTACACGGATTGTCATTTTTCTGAAAAAGTGAGGCAATGTATTGATTGTGAAAGTAATATAGTAATGTACGAGTAACGTAACTAATTATTTTTAATACCCACCAAGTAATAAGTAAAGTAATATTATTACTTTTTGAAGGATTAATAAGTAAATAGTTACTTATAACTATTCCTGAGTAACTTGCCATACACTGATTATGTTTTCCCCAGAAATACATTGTACACAAATTGCAATGTTTGTCTTGAAGTCACAAACTGTGACCAGTGCATTATGGGGCTACAAGCAATGACCCCTCTTTTTTGGGGGTCAGAGATTATTTGAGAAACACTGCTCAATATCACTGCATATATTTTGATTCAGTCTAATTGAAATGCCAGCTAACTTGCAAATGCTCATACAAACACATTTTTAATGTAGAAAATGCCTTTGTTAAGTAGTTTAAATAACTGCAGTTTTGAATTATTGGTATGAGCTGTTTGCACTAATAACAGCTTACATAATTATGTACATTGTATGTAATGCAACAATATGTTATTTTCCTTATGAATATGGCTTAATGTGTTAGTGGGAGTAAAGAATACATCTTAGAACATATAAGTGCTCCCTTTGTAGAAAATTCCAATATCTCAATATAATAAAGAGTTTGTTTTCACCACTTTATGCTAGATATAGTGTATTTTCTGTGTTCTTGTTAAACGTGTGTATCTATGGAATATATTAGAGACTAAATGGAATTTCCAAACTAAACGGAAGTGAAGAAGTAAAAAAAAGTCCTTGTAATGTAGTACTTTACTGACCTAAGTTAGTTGAGCTGCACTATAATTAAAACTTTAAAGACAATTTGCTTAGATGGTAAAATACCATGCTGAGACAAAATACTAAATAGATGTTGAGTATTGGTGCTGATCTTCAAATACATGTGACCAGTTACTGTAAATCCAAGCTGTGAAGCTTGGATCAGTTACAACTGTCCAATTGTCACCGATACGGTCCAGCTATTTAAGTCAGTATCGGACCGATTTCCGACCTCAGTATTGTATCGGTGCCATAGTTTTCATCTATAGTTTACATTTGAATTCCTGGCTAACATTCTAACAGCCATTTATACAGCAGGTCATTGAGACACTGTGTACTGGGTTTCTTGTGCCAATATCCATAACACGTGGTTGTACAAAACAATACATGCATCAGCTAAAAGACCAAATAATCCTCTTTGCATATGCTCTTACTCCAGTAACCCAAAAAGACCATCACGTAAACACTCCCCAACAGCCTGAAAAGGTGACATAGATTAAATGCACTGTCAGATTTAGTAATGTCAGACCCATTTCCTCCTCTGTCTTTCAAACACTCCCACCCCCCTATTCCACCCTCCGGCCCCTCCACACACACAGACACACACGCACACACACACAGACATACACACATACACACACAAATGCACACAAAGTTCCGCATTGGTGATTCAGCAGTCGGGTGGGGGGGGGGGGGTTACTGGCACAGGTCGATGCATTAATTAATCTGGGGCCACAGCCAGACAACAGTGTTTCATCCTGGCTTGACAATTGTAAGCAACAGCCTGTCCAGGCTTTGCTGGCATTTGCAGTTTGGAGTTACTATGTAGACTACTCTGGTCAAAAGAAGCTTTGGGTTAACTCAATGTATTCAATTACCATGATTTACCCATATTTCAACAAACATAGCTCTATAATATTATTGATCTAATTCTGTTGTTTTAATTATACAGCATTTTTACTGTCATAAAAAGGACCTGAGTAAACATGAACAGTTATGTTGCTAGGTGCTGTCTGTCATCTAGTGAATGTGATGGGAAAGTGGTTGGAGATATGGGGGCTGCAGAGTACACCACAAAGGTGCAGGAAAACTAAGCATATGGATCAATAAACCACCCATAACACTATCCACATGCACCAAAGGTAGTGCATACTATGCTGCACAGTAGGCAAATGTACAGACCCAATTCTGCTATATGTAGACTATATAATAATAATAATAATAATAATAATAATAATAATAATAATAATAATAATAATAATAATAATAAGAAGAAGAAGAAGAAGAAGAAGAAGAAGAAGACAGAATTTCCATTTCTTTTGCCAAATATCTTTCCATTTTTATTTTGTGAAGGGTACATCTGTCAATTGCAGGCTACCTCTATTTCTGCCTATTCCTCTTTCCCCCACATATTCGATGTATCCTATCTGCAAAAATACTATTCAAAGTTAAACATAACTGTAAACATGTTATTATGTTAATTGCGCGTATTGAAACGTTTAAAGCGTACGCTTTTCCCATGGTAGACTTTATGTGTGAGGGAAGGTGTTGTTCTACATATCGCCTACAGCCTTTTTTTACGCGGTTTGTAGATGCTAAATTGGGTCGTTTTACTGACACAAGAGGGCGCGTTTGTGTCTACTATAATAAGCACTTTTTGGGTCCTGTCCACCTGAACTTTATACTATGTCATTGAATACATATGGACACGAAACCGTTGTGTTGCTCACAGACTGCAATTGCACCGAATATAATGTGTCCGGTGTCTAATGCCAAAGATGGGTCGAGCACTTATATTTCGAGTAGGCCTGGTAAAAAAAAAAATATGAGTAAAAAGTTAAATGCATGTAATTATTGTGTTTGACTTTACGTAGTATTTCCATGGCCTTTTCTGACGTAGGAAGATTTATCTATAGTTATTGTCTGCATGCAGGAATAATTTCACTCTTCCCTAATGTCAACTATTAAGTATGTCCTGCCTGTTTGAATGGATATTTACATTATGTAAAATCTTACAATGCAGTTGACTCCATTACATCCAACCAACACGTCATACAGGCCGAATGACACCTGCCAAATGATAACTTATGCAGCCACCCAAATTAAAACAGCTGGCATGTTTGAAACAACTCTTCAAAAAACGAAAGAAAGAGAGAGAGAGAGAGAGAGAGAGAGACAAAAAACACGGAATACGCGTATATAAAACAAATGAGCGATTTCAAAAATGTCTATGTCAAAAATTGGAATAAATTATCACTTTATTGTAGGGTGCAGACCTACCTTGACGTAGGAGCGAGTGCCTGGCAGTGCAGCTGCTCGCCTTTTCATAACCAATCAGCTCCCCATAAAGATGACGTCTGGTGCGCCTACGTCAGTCCAATGGCGATAGAGTAGAGTTGATGCAAGGAGAGTTTGACTGAGAGATAAGGACAAGAGAGAGCCATCAGTGTTAGGACCAGGCTCTGGAGCAGCAGTCACACTCACACACACATACACACATACACATACACACACACACACACACACAGCCCAAGCAAGACCCAAACGATACATTCTGTAGGCTAGCAGGACCGTGGATCCCGCGCGTCTCTCCCTGAGAAAGTCCACGCGTAAACTGCACAAGCGCGCGAAGGACTGCGCAGAATAACCCCGGGCTCTGGAAAGTGTTCAACACGTTTTTAAAGTGGACCTAACACCGCCTTACTTTCTGGACATGGGCGACATGGGTGATCCGCCGAAAAGTAAGTCAACTCTGTCAGGATTTTACGCAGTAGCCTGTGAGGGAGATGACAACTTTCTTTAGATGTATAGAGGCCGTGAAGGCTATAGGCTATATTAAAACTGAGATTACTTTCGTGACTTTAATAATTTGCTTACGGGAATTAACGGAAGGTTCACCGAACAAACCAATTTCGAATAGGCTACTTTAAATGAGTGTGCAGTACAACGTCACACATTATTTTAACTTTATAAATTATTTGAAAAAAAATAAAAAATAAAATAAAAATAATAATAATAATAATAATAATAATAATCGAATTAGTCATTATTATTATTATTATTATTATTATTATTATTATTATTTATTTATTTAATTATCCGCGCAGTTGTCATTATTGATCATAGAGGTATCAGTTTGCTTATTATGGGACAATTACAGTAATATGACTGCGCACTGGGCTGACATCACCAACCTTTCCAGCTGGAAACTCTTTTCCATCACCTGCCACCTGCCAAACTTTTATTTCTAGATTTTAACTGTCAGTATGTTCCTCAGAAAAGCGCCTCATCTCCCTCTGTGTGGGCTGTGGGAACCAGATCCACGACCAGTACATTCTGCGGGTCTCCCCGGACCTGGAGTGGCACGCGGCGTGTTTGAAATGTGCAGAATGTAATCAGTATTTGGACGAGTCGTGCACGTGCTTCGTCAGGGACGGGAAAACGTACTGCAAACGGGACTACGTCAGGTACGGCCCGTTTCGCCTTCTAGATGACATGATTAGCGCCAGGCCAAACTGTAAATAAACCACAAATTCATTTTAAGATGAATAAATCCTATATATGCTAATATTATTGGTTTAATGGTTACCTATGGTAAACGATTAGCCTTTATGAAACATATAACCTAATATGAATATGCTGTCTTGATATGGGATTAACGCATTAATTATTATACAAGTGTTATATAATTGCGTTGGTGTTAAATTACCTATTTCTATTGGGTTCTAACAGAATGTCATGCACAAATGTATTCACACAAAATCGGTCGTCAGAAGTTCAGGCCTTCCTCGGGCTTGGGAATTCGCTTGCATTACTAAAACAAAAGCAGCGATTGCAGCAAGGCCTTTTTATAGGCACACAGCAGGATTTTAACATTCAGCTCTACGTTAGGTATAGTTCGATCACAATGGGGAACAAACTGATTTGAAAACATGTTATTATGTAAGATAGATTGCATACTGTAGGCCTACATATCATAATCAATTATATACAACTTCTAACACAATCATCACCTTCATCATCTTTCTGTTTCTGGGCTGTGAATGTACCTCTTAGACCAAATAAAAATGTATCCTATAGTCTTTGTCTATTTTCTGGACAGTATTTTATCATCATAAATATAGCCTATATGTAAAGAAGATGCTAAAGCCTGCTCAAAAAATATAAATAGATATATATTTTGTATATAATACTAATAATAATAATAATAATAATAATAATAATAATAATAATAATAATAATAATATGTATTGTTATTATTATTAATATTATTATTATTAGTAGTAGTAGTAGTAGTAGTAGTATTATAGCAACAAAAGCATACACAATAGAAAGCCTCTTAGTTTTAATATTATTGTCAACTTTATTATTATTATTATTATTATTATTATCGTATTAATATAAGCCTAATACGTTTTTTTTAATTATATGGTACATAGTCTAATTATGATATGTTTCATTGAAAAAAGAAGCATCGGCAGGTTTTCCCTGCACCTATGTTGGCTGTTTGTCTCATGGTAATTTAATCTGTGTCTCGTGCAGGTTATACGGGATAAAGTGCGCTAAATGCAACATCGGTTTCAGCAAGAACGACTTCGTGATGAGAGCGCGCTCTAAGGTGTACCATATCGAGTGTTTTCGCTGTGTGGCGTGCAGCCGGCAGCTCATCCCTGGGGACGAATTCGCTCTCCGAAAAGACGGACTATTTTGTCGGGCCGACCACGACGTGGTGGAACGAGCTACGATGGGCGCAGGCGACCCTCTTAGCCCCCTGCACCCTGCGAGACCTTTACAAATGGCAGGTAAAGTCGCTGGTAGACTAGCGTGTCTGGGGCTCTGGGGTTTTGTTTTCCACTGATGTGTGCAAAGGTTTGTTAATCGTTGTTGCTGTTGTTGAAGGGGGTAAGGCGGGGTGGGGGTAAATGACAGCATCTCATTGTTTGCCAAATGAGAATGATTGATGCTCGTTGCATGATGCCACTGAAAGAAACGGGGACTTCAGAAGACATCAATGGAATACATTTGATCCGAAAGGGCCTATGCTGTTTTGACACATCTTCTGACACTGGACCAGATTTCAAGGATTAATTAAGGTCTTTAAGATATTCTGACTACACTTTGCAGGCTATGTACTCGGTGGCCCACAGATAAGACACAGGGAGGGCTATTGTTAGAAATACACAGTATTATCTTTGCCGGGTGAATGTACATTGTGCTGTAAGGATTATTTTATTGGTCAAATATTTAAGAAATGTTTGAATGTCTTGCGATTATTTTGGGTAGTTGTTGTGTTTTCTATTAGCGAAATTATAAATGTTCATTAAATTGTTATGGTTAGTTTATCTGCGGGGTTTCAACAGAAAACGACAAGGAAATAAACTTAAAACAAGTGCTTTAAATATAGGCCCTTTAATTGGACAACAATTAAACACTATGAGTAGGCTAATCTTATTTAGTTTGGAGAGCTAGTAGTGCTTTGGTAAATTATATACTGAAACTGCATGAACTAGGCCTCGATTTGGACGCTTGGTGGTCGGTATTGTTCAACGTGTTAAATTATTATGTTTTTACAAACAGTATACCATTGGTATCGCTATGTGTTACGTATAGGCATACAGTACTACTTGACTGCATTTGTTTATGGTGCCTGATAGGCCATAAGGAATATAAAAGCTCATTATCTCTCTGTGAGGTATATGCGTCGTTTCTGTTGGCTCCATACACTTACACCTATACAAGTATGTGAATGGTGTGAAATGTCAGGACCTACGTGTTAATTATGCTAGTTTGGACAATTATAACACTTAGCCTATCACCATTGACAAATCATTTTATTTCTATGCGTTCCATGTGCCCTTTCAAACTCTGATAAATAATAGGTTTTGCCCTTTTCTTCGTCACTTTTGTACCCCATTCTAAACAGCAGAGCCAATCTCGGCCCGGCAACCTGCGCTCCGGCCGCACGTGCACAAGCAGCCGGAGAAAACGACTCGGGTCCGGACGGTGCTCAACGAGAAGCAGTTGCACACGCTGCGGACCTGCTACAACGCCAACCCCCGGCCCGACGCCCTCATGAAAGAGCAGCTGGTGGAGATGACGGGTCTCAGCCCGCGGGTCATTCGGGTCTGGTTCCAGAACAAGCGCTGCAAGGACAAAAAAAGGAGTATCCTGATGAAACAGCTCCAGCAACAGCAACCCAACGACAAAACGGTAAAGGTCGGCATGGGATGTGAATTGGGTCGACGAAATCCTATTGATCACAAATGCCATGCTACTCATAATCAACTCGTGTAAATAATGCAACAATTTCAATATTCAAAATATTTTTGTAATATGAGTGCACATTAGCCTATATGATCACCAATATGCCAATTTGGAATGATTCCGATTGTATTTGCTGTTCACACGAGCAGGCTATTGTTATTGACATGAAAAATGCCAACCGAAACAAATGATGAATATATAAACGTTAAGCAGTATGCTTTCACCTCTATTAGCCTCGGACTATCAGTAATGCAGTATCCTTGTATTATTCAGATTAATGACATAATACAAATGAGAAATATTGACGTAAGAAGAAATAGTGCGATAGGCTGTGTAAACAGTAATTTAAATGAAATGCACAGATACTCAAGGCACCCAACACTGTATATGCGGTCACTCCGCGGACTGTTGTACATTGATTCACTTATACTTTTAGAAGAATGAGAGGTGGAGTTGTTTGTTTAGTCTTGCAAGGGAAATCAAATAATAAGCTCTCTCTTGGGGAATTTGGCAGAACATCCAGGGAATGACAGGAACACCAATGGTGGCTGCAAGTCCGGAGAGACACGACGGTGGTTTGCAGGCAAACCCGGTGGAAGTGCAGAGTTACCAACCACCATGGAAAGTGCTCAGCGACTTCGCCCTGCAGAGTGACATAGATCAGCCCGCGTTCCAGCAACTGGTGAGTGGACTGTTCCCACGCGTGTCTGCAACCACCGAAAACCACAACGTTTATCCGCAACAATCTTCATATTGGAATAAACGAAGGTATATATGAGACTATCTGTATTGTATATTATTTTAAAAAGTTTCTCCTCTTTATACAAGCCGTATCTTATTGGCGTACTTTCTGGATAAGTTCATGTTATGCACATTGACAATTGGAAAATAAATAACAGCAGTATATGTGTGCGCATACGCATCCAATTAAAGTGTGGTGGTGAGGTAGAAGAGGCATCGCGTGAGTAACACGTGGTTTTGTGTTGTCCTTCAGGTCAATTTCTCGGAGGGGGGACCAGGTTCGAATTCAACAGGGAGCGAAGTCGCGTCGATGTCCTCCCAACTTCCAGACACACCAAACAGCATGGTCTCCAGTCCGATAGAGGCATAGGCGATATTAACTGTAGCCCGCGACTATCGTTGGCGTTTGTTGGGAAGTGGACACAAACAGGACGGACCGAGACAATTAACTCTTGTTTATTCCACCTGAAGAGCATCATCCTCCGACTGAGGCCTCTATTGAAAAAAAACTCACTGGTTGTGTTTTTTACACTGTGAAGACAATCATGGGATTTATTACTCCAAGCATCCATACGTCCATCCCGCAAAACGACGCTTTGCAAAATAACCATGGTTTTAAGAAGCATGTTGGAAGGAGAATGGATCTGCCTTGATGGACGGATTTCACTTCATCCACATGGTGATGCGGTTTTTGCCAAAACATAAGACATAATATTTCGAACTTCAGTAAAAAATGAACACCTACAAATAATACCTTAAAATACATGTAATTGAAGATAAATATGTGAAAATCAAGATTTGCAATGCGCATTTGACAGTAATTTGTTTGTTTTCAATACTTAGAGAAATTATTCAGGCCTATCAGTTAGATAATCTCTCTTTGAAGGGGACAGAATTGCTTTTCCATTTTGATAACATGATTTCCTTAAAGGCCTAAGTACTAAAGCATTGCAACATGGTATACCTCTATTTTGCCACAAGTTCGTGGGACATTGAGTGTGCGTTAGTGTCTGTCCAAGAATAGTTTTTCTCTCCCAAAGATGTGTATAATTCTAAAAAAAGACCGCTTGCTCTGGACGTTTTTGTTTGTTCCCGTGCAACAAATTATTTATTATTTATTGTCGAAGGATTTGCCACTTTTTGTGTAACTTTCTTAACTGAAGTAAAAAACAAAATATTCTACATTGGTCTCTAATTATAATTGTATGTGTCGTGTGTGATTTTGATTATTTTAAGAGGAAAATACATAAGCAAGGACTTAGCCTAAAGTTAGGCGTTTTGAGAATAAAATGCTCTTAATTGAAGACAAAGTAGATAATAATATGTCCCTACACTATCAAAACTGCTACAACTATAATTGTGTCTAAATGTTTTTTTAAATGCAATATTTGTCGTAAATAACTGCCGGCACATCTCTTTCGGTGGTGTTTTATATTGTAATGAGTTCTTGTTCAGAGGCAGAAACAATATATAACATGTGAATATGTGCCTATATTAGATATAGTCGAATATGCGAATATGTGCCTATTCGCCGAGTTTCAATAGCCTATTACAAAATAGATTAACTATTCATTCTTTGCTGGAATACTTATTCAAACATCTAATTGATCAAACTTGGAATATTATCAATTTTCTGGAAGATTTATCAGCAAATTATATAAATGTATGCTATTACTATTCCTTAAAACATACTTTTATATCAGAATATCTCAACTATGAATAGGGTTGGCTAATTTTCACTTCAGTTTGTTTTTTGACTGATGAACAATATCATCAAATTCTGTTTGATGCATTTATAATAGAAATTACATGACCACATCATACTTAGTCAGCAAAATAAGTGTGTTGGGCCTGCGCACGTGTGTGTGTGTGTGTGTGTGTGTGTGTGTGTGTGTATGTGTGTGTGTATGAGTTAGGAAAGTGAGTCTAATTTCAGCAGAGCCAAATAACATTATTGATTATTTTTTTAGCTTTGTTGCAGTAACAACCACAATGATATGGACCCAATAAGAAAAGATAGAGTCATTGCTGCTGGGCTTCAAACTTGAGCATTGCACATACTGTTATTCAGAATGTCAAAGTTCTGTTATATACAGTATATTTGAAATAACAGTGTAATATGAATGATCATGTAATCAGCATGTGTCCATATATTATATTTACATATATTTTATTTATTTCATTTTAAACATTCAGAATAAAAGTGGAATGTTTGTGCATGTGAAAAACAGTATGACTGAGAGTATGGAAACAATGCATGATAGAGCTCTTGTACAGTAGTCAAACGGTTACATACCATTATATTTCTTGTCTATAATAAAACTCACCACACCATGACAGATACTTACACAATCTATTTCAAAAGAAATAATCTTGATGGTTAACAGAAGAAGATTCAATCATCACCTAAAGCTATGGATTCCACTACTGGATGAATGCTTTTGCATAGGACATTTATTGTTCTAAAATACATAATCAACCAATTACCATCGTGTATAATATGTGCTACACTTATGTGCTTATTGGATCCAATATGAAGCCTGACTCAAAAATAATGATTTTCCAAGCCAGATGGTTCAAATACATTTTAGTTATATACATTTCTTCATACTGTACATAACATCTGAGATACATAGCTGCATGAATGGATGGATCTAATAATTGTTATTATGATAATTCTGTGAGTATGACATTGTTACAAAATGTTGCTGCTACGAAGTTATTCATTCAAGTGATTTCTAATCAATGCATGTTTGTATAACAGAGGTTTGTCACATGTGCATACTTAAGATGATGAACTAACATTTCCCTCAGATATGTTATACTACTGTAGCATGCTTTAGTTATATAAAGGTGCCCAGAATGGCACATATTAAGAAACTTAGCTAGATTCCTATACGTAAGCATCTGTGCTAATTTTCATTTGTCAGGGTCCAATAGCTAGAGATATATCCATATGTACACAGTACACAGGAAGTGAAGAATATAAATGGTTGTGAGGAGAAAGACATGTTCGTAACGTTCTCAAACTAAATGTGCAGTGTAACCTTTTTAAAGTACTTAAATTTTATCATTTGTACAGTAGGTCTATGAGGCACATTTTCTAATCAGTTCATTAATTGCCAACAGTAGCTGTCAAGATATATTCCCTATGGATATATCAGGAGATAACTTTCTGGTTGATCATGCACACAGACCACAAGCATGCACATTTGCCCTTGGCTTTGGTTGTATTTACATAGTTGTTTTGAATTTGACAGGCTGTCACATCTTATTTCTCAATGAAGACACTAATATTATTCTGTAATATAATTAGGCTATAGCAGAAACAGAAACAGAACATGTTTGTTGATCAACATTTCGTCTGTGTGTCAACCGCCCCCCCCCCCCCCCTCCCCCAAGACACACTGCAGTGACCGTGTTTGGCATTTAGGACTTCTCTATTTCTCTATGCAAAGCCAATCCATCTACTGTGGACCTGTCATGCATGTACGGATTAACTGTTCTTGCCTGGACACCATTATATTGTGTAAGGTCCGTCACTGTATTACAGTAACACCAGACCCTCTTCCTCCATGCAAGCAGGCAGAGTTTAAGACAGGTTTCAATTTGATCTTCGTTATTACATACACAATGCATGTGAATATTTGATTCATTATCCATATATTATCAATATTAGAATTCATATTATAATAGAAGTAATTCAACAACAAAAATGTAAAAATGATGTCATCCCTTAAAACAAATGTATTGCCCCTGCTGGTAACATTAGGTGTATCTTATTAACAGTGCATCAACTACTAGGACAAACCCAAGTAACCCAGGCAACATTCTGCACATTATCAATTTACAGTCTGAATTTGAAAGCATCCACTTGTAGCCACAATCCTGACTGTATGGCATATAGGCTTCATATACACTGTGCTGTTGTAGTTTCATTTATGTAAACTGTAAACAATTATGCTCTAGGTTTTGGTAATATGTAAACAAAATAATATCTTCATAGCAATAATGCCAGATGATAGTAGAAACAAGGCCAAGAAATGAAGTATCTGAATCATATTGGGTAAAAGACACACACACACACACACACACACACACACACACACATGTAGACACTCGCTCACGCTCACGCGTGCACAAACTCATGCACACACATGCACACACAGGCACATACACACACACACACACACACACACACACACACACACACACACAGACACACACACACACACCATGTGCACATCACACGTACCCACAATTGCTTGGTTCTTGACTATAATTACATCAGTTTTAATCACTAGATGACGAGTGCTTGCTTCAGGCTTTCCAGTACCTCTGCTTCACTTTGTACTGCAATTCAGATCATTAGCCTGGTGACAGGCCTAACACACTGATGGTTTAGAAGGACACTTGTTAGCGTTTAGCAACAATGCCTCAACAGGTCACATCAGATATGTATCTGCATATTCTGTTACAATTGACTTGATATGATGCTCTATGCAGAATGAGGTTTAATAATCTCTTCCCAGTCTACCAAATTTGTCTGATTCTATCATTTCATGTTCAGTATTCCCCGGAAAACCTATTTTTAGGAAGAAATATGCAAATATATTGATAATATATGATATCAGTATATTCTGTATACTCTGATTATAGTTAATTCAAATGAGAATGTTAATATGTGAACAGTCTAAATGAAGAAGTACTGAAGAATAAATGATTACAGTGCATAGACTCTTCTTTGAAAGGTCAGTGATTGTAATGTACATTAATAGACTTTGTGTCACATTCAGCTAGCTCACGGTCTGCTAGTCCAATCCACGTGTTCGCTGATCAACATAATCCAGTGTCACAGCCCAGGCTCTGTAAATAAGAACACAAACAAAGTGGCGCAGACCGCACCACACAACACTGTCCCAGCCTTGGCAATGCATGTCCAACGTAAGGGGCGGAGCTTCTGATTGAGCACCTTATGTCATTGAAAGGGGAGGTGTTTTTGTTTGGATGGAGTTAAATTATTGAATGTATATATCCATGTATTTATCCTTTAAGACAGATATATATCCTTACAATTACTACTTGGTCTGTAAATGTTTGTGTGCAGTCAAGTGAAAGGACGCCTGTTTAACATAATACTTATTCTAATTTACGTGTACCTACGAAAAGAGCCAATTCACAATCACGGTACTGCAGTGTTTCCTTCTTTAGCAGCACATTCCACATCAACAACAGATAACAGCTTCAGCATTGACACTAGATAAAAACGACAGCTTTAGCATTCACTTCAACATCATAATAGATGGCAACAGCTTCAACATTGACAATACATATCAACACCATCTTCAGCATCACAGTTAGTATATCAACACCATTGACAATAGATAACAACAATAGCTTCAATATCACAACAGATATCATATAACTGCTTCACCAGTTGCCTCCGTGGTGGTGAAGGACACTGATGTTACAATATACTATTAATTATGTTATTAGTATACCAACATAAAACAGCACAATTGCATACATAATGTACAATACACAACCATAAAAAGAATTGATGCTGGTGTTATAAAATATAATATAGAATATTTTAAGATTTTCCCTACCAGGAACATCTTAGGAACTCCCAGACCATAATTTCAGAAGCACTCCTCCAACTCAGACAGTATTAACTACAAATATAAAGGCCAAAAATATGTAATGTGTATTCAGTAAAAGGCACATCTTTGGAACAGGAGTTAGCTTAATTTGTTTAGCCACAGTGATTCTATGGAGACAGGAAGGGGGATCATTTGCACACCGTGCCACTGCCATTCTGTTGTGCGGATGGGGAGCTGTTTAGGGGGAAGCTAAGAAGCGAGACAAAGGGTCCTGATAAAATACCCTTCAGGTTTGCTTGGCTTTGTGACTGCATTCATGGCCGATGGAGGCCTGGAACAAAAGCAGCACTGTACCTTGTGCAGGCGGAGGGGAAACAATTGCAGGTCTCTGGATGAGCCCACATTGTAAAGGAGCAAGAGGACCAGATCCTCTCTCTGCGATCTGGCGCCTCACTCACAGAACCCAGTCAAACTTTATATCAGCGCCCCTACATACATGATAATCCAGGTGAATAGCGTTGAACTCATGTGGACACTTAAAACTTGTTTTCATGTTCATGTCATCTGTGAATAAACTAACTTCAAAAATATTTTTGAAAGGACAGTTTGTGTTATAGTGCTCCCCAGAACCTAGACCACGAATAATCCCCCAGTTTGTATAGCAACTACTGTGTGATTGTGGAAGGGGCACTTACTCTCAACGGACTGAATCTATAACATCCATGGTGATTGGTTGAAAGCAGAGAGAACCCCTCCCCCACCTATAGTAAGTGGTCCTCTCTCAAACAAACTGGGCTGCTATTCCATGGTCTGGGGCTTCTTCCCAGTTCTGTGGTCTGGGGACTCTATTGTAAGTGACTGAAGGATGTCTCTTAAAGGTATGAATCTGTAACTTTTAATTGATATAAATGTTGCTTTTTTTGTGCACCTGTGATCCATACACCCCATGAAAGCATTTTTATTTATTGACAATATAAGTTCATCTTACATCATGAACAATCTCACAGCAGGAAATACAGTTACAATGGAAGATATCTTTCAAATTAAACACCCTGACAAAGTAAGCCATGACATTTTAATGTAACACAGAAGTGTCACAAGAAGCTGGCAGAATAACACTACCAATATAGCATAACTATATTGCATGTGTCCTGGTTCTTGGGAATACAAATCTGATATGACTTAAAATGTCTCTTGTTGGACAATAATGACAGTAGGCAGTATAAGGTAGTGCATGTGAGGAAGTGGAGATGCATGGGAGGAGATTGGAGGTTGGACTTAGGAGCCTCTTTGGAATGTGTCAATGAGGAGAGACAGTCAAGTGTTTCTTGTCAGCAGAGTGTGTGTGAAAAACAGAGCTAAGAGCCATGTCTAGACCACAAGAGCCCAGCTTGGGCTGATCCCTAGGGACTAGGGCTGCTTGCTGAAAGAGTACACCTTGACTTTTCTGTGCGCACACTGGGAGATCTTAAAGAGCCAACATTCATCTCCCAAAGCACAGCTGACTTCACACTTTTCCCGCGCCAGACCATTAAAGGGACAAAATAAAGGCAGTGGTGTAAACACCTCCTGTAGAGTACTGATTCAATGGTTCAGGCTTTAGTCAAATTATGAACTGGAATAATATCATTTTTATCAATACCTTTGTCTCATGTCTCAAATTTGAATGCAAAATAATGTATCAAGAAAATAATGGTAACAATGTAAATTAAATGCAATTCATTTTAAAAACAGAAGGGCATACATCTTTAGATTTGAATGTAACATGGTCTACATTTTGTCTCAATTAAGTGGGTATACTGCACTGCTATATCCAACTTAGAACTCGATAACAGTAGATGGGGTTGACCACATAGCCACTTATCCACAATGGAGGCACCAGTGAAGTGTGCACATGATCAGTAATGCGTGACCTTGCAAAGAGACAAAGAATTGATCTGTCTTCCTGAAAGCCATATGTACACCTCTAGAGCACTGGCCGGACATACAGTAGATGTGACCATCACTGAAAATCCCCTGCAGTTGTCTTGGTATCGTCACGACATCACCCAACATCCGCTGGGGCTTAGCATCAATGTGACAGGGAGATGTTGGATTCCTGCCTCTGCTCTGCTACTACTACTTTCTGTAGGTCAAACGTATGCAGAAACTGGGTGGCCTGACAAAGCTCTAATTTATTAGTCTATGTTGAAAGTCAGGCTTAAGCCAACATCTCAAGATTGCAACAAGACATTACCTGCTCTTCATAGGCCTTTTGATTCCTGCAGTGTTTGGACCTAAATCATACGTAATAAATATGAGCCCGTTAAGTCAGGACTCACTTTAGGCTGCAATTTATAGTAATAATGTGTCATCAAGTGCTGTCCAAAACAGAAAGAAGAAAAAGTATTATCCAAGAAAATTGTCTGAATCTTGCATCTCTGAACTATTCAAAATAGTTTTGAAAATCAGGACAAACTCTAAACCATATGGATTATCTATGAATTTAATTATAACAATTGGGATATCTTCTCTATTCAAATAATTCACAGTCCCTTTAGGATCATGTCCTATCATTAGTTGGGTTATGACATTATGCTTTTAAAATCTGTGATAAAGGACTCACCTAGCACGTTGGCTTATATCCTAGCTAAGACTGGTATTCATGTATTTTCACCAGAGACTGCTTAGGATGATCTATTATACTTTGGAGTCATATATATATTATTGGTGTGTAAGCTTGTCAATCCCTGTGATACTGCTATTTATGTTTTTTGTAAGCCAACATGCATGTGCAGTATTATAACATATTGGGTTAACATGTGGCTTCTCTTCCCATCCCATGGACGTCTATACTGCATCCTGTCACTGAAAGAACATCTCTGTAGAATTTACCAATAATAATGAGTTTTCCCCTGGAACAGTTGCTCACAACGGCAGCTTGACGGTGCTCACCTTACCAAAGTAACTGGAGGGTATTAGAGAGGCTTCAGCCATCACAAAGATAACATCTCGGAAACCAAGACAACACAAATCCACTGTAGTCTGGCATTAACTTCAATATTGCCATCTGACTAGTTTGCATTAGTGCAGCAAGAGTGCTCTAGTGTTGTTTTTTCATTGACACATTTGGGGGTTTTCAGATTTTTCAAATTACTTTATATATTTAATAAATTATTATTGCCTTGTGATTTCAATACAAACAATAAATGGCATAAACACACCATAGCAGGCTGTAATTGCCGAGTCTATATGTACATTGATGCACATTTTTTGTAATCCACATAAAATACATGAAAATACGTTCAATGAAGTCTGAGCTGTAGGGCGCACATTGTTTCAAGCGGTGGCGCTCATTAGGACGGTTAGCACAGGTGGTCTCTTCCCTGCTCGATTACTGATAATGCAGACAATGCTGATGGGAGTTGTCACTGCCGTTATTACGCCCCGTTTGGAAACAACATGCTGTGGCTTCTGAAACTGGAGTGAAGCCTTGATACGGTGTGCACCGCACGCACACACGCACGCACATGGCAGCCTTCTACCATTATAATATGTGGCATCTGTTCTAAAAGCAGTGGAAACACCCAATTCTAGTTTTACTTGGCTGATATCCAGAAGAGATAGCTCCTATTAAAAATTAAACAGCGGGTACACCTTAATCATTATTTCACCGGACCAGTCGTCTGGGACTGCCATGCACTAATGCTTTCTGACTCAATATACATTTATATTATTCCTCCATGACCATTGGGAGACTAAAAATAATGCTTATATGTACAGTATAGGAGCTATTTAGAGAGGGTGAAATGCTCTGGCTCAGGCCTACAGCCTGAAAGTGTGAGTGTGTTTGCTGGTGCAAGTTAAGAGCCTTATCACTTCATGCACTGTCCGCTGATCATCCTCACTCTACGGTGGCCTGCATGTTATCTATGTGGTGTCTTATTTCAACTGGGTATCTGGATGAGTCCAAATATGACTGGGGAAAGATTATGTTACAGCAGAATGAGGCCCCATGGACTGCTAATTACCTACAGTACTGTAATTCATCAATTAATTTAACCTACCACCAAAATCTATTTTTTAACTTCACATATTCAAACAAATACCATAAGCTTGAGCTTCTTATAAACCAAGGGGTGGAACATGAGCATGTCATTCCCCATTGTGGAAATATCACAATATGCCACTGTAGTGCAATGTTGAGCTGTGTAGGCTAGGCAAACCATAAGTCTAACCATAAGTCATCATGCAACCACACATGAGCTCTGAGCGAGATTATTAGCCCTCCTCTTGGAGAAATACTGACAACTCATCATACACGTATATATACTGTATACACAAACAATATATACTGTATATATATATATATATATATATATATATATATGTATACACATACTGTATAAACATGCAAAGTCAGTTGAATTCACAGACTGTAGCTGAGCTAATGAGTAATAATGTAGTCCAAAGTATTCAAACAATAATTAAAAGGACATACTGTAGCTTGTTTGCGGGGATTTCATTAAATAACTCTCTGAACAGAACGGTTGGCAGCAATGCATCACAATGCATAATTACACATCACAGCACTATAAAACACGAGGAGTTCAGGGGTATTTTATGCCTGATGGCGTGACCCAGCTGGCTTTGACCGTACCCTATAGTGCATGCTGTCTTGACTGTTTCTGCTGGGATGGCACTCTTATGATCATACGGGGAAAAGATTAATGGTGCTGCCGTCCTACTGCAACACAAGTGATTCACCTGCACACGCTCTTAGCTCTTAGCGCTACGCAGTGTGTAAAAATGATATGACATTATTTATTTCCCTTTGCAGCCACCCACACAGTGCACATGTTTAGCAGTGTGACTTGGTTATTCTATGGATATGGTATGTGGGTTCAGCGACAGGATTGAGTTGTTTGCTGCATGGTTAGAGAATGGGACAGCAGTAAAATGAGCGGACATGTTTGCTTCAGGGAGGCACGGTAGTCCTATCATGTGATTTAACATGAGGAGACAAGCAGTACTTCTGATATGAATGTGCAAAACAAGGGAGTGTGTCAACACTACAAAACAAATCAGCTTTGCCCTTAAAACACTCCCAGAGATGTACCGTCTGGTAACCTTCATCCTCTGGTACTACCAGCACCTCTCTCAGAGAGAACATGATAATGTACTTGGCTTTATAGCACTTGCATGGGTACGACACCTAAGAGTTTTGACCTTATTTGTTTAGATGGGCTGTTTTTGTGTGATCGGGGTCACTATCAGAATTGGCACATCACCGGAAACCAAAACAAGCTTGACTGGAAAATCATTGAACAGACTCTCATCTGGTATGCATATCACACCAGGAAAATGATACACCGCCCCCCCACCTCAGTTCTCAGTTGATAGAGCAATGTAACAATTGTTCACAATGGAGAGCACAACGATAATGCTAATATTAGCATTAGGTTTATATTGAAGTGTGTACATTTGAATGAGTCCATTGTGTGTTCAGAGTAAATGTATTGCAGAATGTAAAAGAATATTCATCCACACAAAATATACTCTGAAATGTGATTTAACATGATTTTAGTGTTGTTGTCAATGTGCCATTAAGGAGAAGAATTTCACATTTTATTTATTTTGTATATTAAAACATACATTAACAGTAATGTTAAAAAGGATCAAAGGTCATTGTAGAATAATAATATAACCAAATGTGTGTAAACCCCTACCCACCAAAAATAAATACATCACCAAGATATTGTGATTATAGTTTTACAATAGATATGTATGGGTTAGGTAGTTACATGTTAGTTACAGTACATGTCAATACATACATCTTGTGAATGACAACAGTGTCCGTGATAATTAAAATGAGGCATCAATGGCAGAATTATGACAAGTGAAGATGATGTCAGATAGAAGATAGGTACTTCAAGATGTAATTATCTTCCACGCTATGAGGGGATAGGTAGGGTCTCAATGGCAGGTTTCATTGAAACATTGTAGGGAATATGACGAGAGTCTCTTGGAGTGGCACTATTCTTCAGCCCTTGAGTTACTGTAGATGCAAGCTCCTGCTCTTCAGTGATGAAAAGGGTTCTCAACTACACATAGTTTATATGCAATTAGTCATTTGCTGGCTTGACATGGTTCATGGTCTATTTTTATAGCAAATTCTCCTGGAGCACATCCTGAACACCAATCCATACCTGCACCAGATGAGGCCATAACTGTAGCACAGTGTTTCTCAAGGTTGTGATTGGGTCTCTTGGTTTTTAGTTAGTTCCATTAAATAAATGTAATGTTTAATATTAAGAAAGCATTGCTTGTTTGTTTTGTTTTTCTTATTTTTTAATCCATGGTATAAAATGTATTTTTTTAGCTAGACATTTGTATATATTTATTTAGCCATGTTTCACTTGTATGTTTGTTAGTGTAAAGCCACTTCAGTGTTACAGCAAATGCACACATTCAATCAAAGGTGTCCATTCCAGCGACAGCATATGCATGTACCCAAGCCAGCCACAGTATACGGTGTGAGATGTTACCATACTCTACTCTTTTCAAAGGAGAAACATCACAGAGCATTGGCCGTATGCAGACCAAATGTTAAAAAAATACCCCCCCCCCCCCAGCCCACCTCTGCTTTTGAAGAAGACAACAAACAGGGCCTGTATTTCCCCCTGTAGGGTCTGGCCCCGGTGGCTGCGGGGGGCTGTGGGGGGCTGCAGGGGGCTGCAGGGTGGTGGCTGCCTGTTTGTCAAAGGCCTGCTAGCCTTGTCCATTCTGACATTCACATGGGAGCAGTAATGATCCTAAAAGCTGCAATTAAGCCACTGTGGCGTTCCGGGGAAGCGCCTGGTGCCGATACGGTGCACTGACGGCGGTGGGCGAGCTGCACCTATTATTCCCAGTGGGAATGCTCCCTAAAGAACACCACATTTTCTTCCTGCGGGCGTTCTCTTCTCTCATGGCCTATAATACATTTATCCCCAGGTCTGCTCCAATTTTAAACTGTTCTGACAATGGCATGCCTTATTCCCTTCCAGAGATGCGTTGTATTTCACTTGAGGAAAAGAGGGTTTTTAAACAGCCATGTGAATATAGATGTTTTAGTGCTAATCATCACAGCACATTATACAGTACGGTGCTGCAGTAGCCTTTTAGATGCCTTCCCCCGCCATAAATACAGAATGTACAATATATATATATGTACAATATATATATATATATATATATATATATATATATATATATATATTACGTATATTCTTACTGTATTGTATTGTGAACTGTTGCATGCGTTACATGCAGCAACATTGCATGTGCTAGCCACAGTTAAGCATTTTATTTTGTGTACCTTGTGGATAGCACCTAGCACACAGAATAGTATTGCATCTTATTATTATACTGCAGTGCATATGCTTCATTGTGGAGGTTAAAGGGTACTTTATTTATGAATGTAGCAATATCACATATAGAAAAACATATAATCACGAGCTAAATACAGGACAATATGGCTTATTAATTACTTATATCAATGTTACAGTATTCAATAATCAAGTTTTGCCCTGACACTGAGGCTGGGGAAGAGTTTACATAGATGTAGGAGAAGCCTCCACTGGGAAAATCACTAAAAGGAGATGTACTGCAAAACACAGCAGGTGGGCAAATCTATCAAAGCCCCTTGGCAAACACAGACAAAAAGGGGGAAAAATCATTTTAATTAGCTGAGTGAATGCGATTTGCTGAATGCGTGGGGAGCCAGGCTCTCTGCAGCGCACATTAAAATTGGTCTAATTTTCTGTGCAGAAAAGTCCCATCTGAGCAGCCCTGGCCACAGTCAATCATGTTAAAAGCTATGGGTGCTTAATTTGATTTACCAATATAAAATGCAAATGAGGTGATCAAGTGGAGTGGAAGGCAGGAGTAGGAGGCTCTTTTAAGCCATCAAGTTAAATGGAAACAGACAGTCGACTGGCAGCGTAAAGAATGTTTTAGCATATTCGTTTGATTAGCGCTACAAAAATTTAATTAGTATAGCTAATTGCTTGACAAATTGCTCCACGTCACTAAAAAGGCACAATGTATTTTTAATACAGTACATCCCTCCTGGTCTCTGACTCCACCCCAATCCTCCTGTTAAATTTTAGCCCAAAATAGGTCTTTCCAAAATGTGAAAAGCCTAATTAAATAAATGGCGGATGGCACAACAGTCTCTTACAATAGTGAATGAGATAATGCCTATAATTAGGCTTGCACAAGTCTGTGGCCATATGCCTCTGTGCCCCACTTGAGCAAGACTAGTGTGCTTCTACAGGGACAAATCTAATAAATGTGTAAACACAAAGCTCCTGGGACATGAAGCTAGCTCACACACCAGCTATGCATCATTCATAGCCACGTCAGCTATGTGTATGTACTGTATGTCACTTGTGAACAACAGCAGCTAATGGCTCCTGCTTGATTAAATACTAATGTGTGCTATATTCTTGGCTGTAGCTTGCATGTATGAACAGTGATGTGTAAACCAGTTTTCTTAGACATTCACAAGGAGTTGCAGACACCTTTTAAGTTTGATATTTTCACTGACACTTGTTTTGCATATTGTTATTTACTAATGTGATGAAATTAGGAGTGTATTTAATATTGTTTTTGATGGTTTCCCACAGATATATTCATTGTTCTGAACATTGTTCGTTGTAAAGTTTGTTGCTCAAACCCATTAGGCTGAAATATGACATTGAAGCATCCTCCCTCTATGTTGCTTAGCGACATGTCTAAACATGACAGCCCATGTAGTGCTGTGTCATAGTGAGAATGATTAAATTTGACATTTGATGTCATCATCCAGTGTCATTGCCTTCTTTTGCCATGGCCGTCCATCAGAAATGATAACTGTGTTAATTATAATGGCAACAACCTAAGGAAATTACAATTATAACTGACTTAATTATGGGTTTTACAGACATAAGGGGTTATGGAAT
Organism: Forbesichthys agassizii; assembly: GCA_026546735.1. NCBI lineage: Eukaryota > Metazoa > Chordata > Actinopteri > Percopsiformes > Amblyopsidae > Forbesichthys > Forbesichthys agassizii. Next base: position 5,280,670 of record JAODLL010000024.1, on the reverse strand, counting down.
TGTGAAATGTGAAAGCATAATTGAAAATAATGCATTCCATGATGTCTCTGTTCTCTTGTGACTTTCTCGCTTGTCTATGGTCATTCTACAGGGATGTCTGACAGGATTGTGGTAAGTACTCATTACAATGACACTAGATGAATGAATTAAAAATACATGGTAAATCTACAGTATTCATTATAGATTTATTGTCACAATAAAATACAGATGCTCATATATTCTGCCTGCTCCTTATGGAGCTAAGTTTAAATATTTATTGCGTGATTAAAACAACCAGAGAAGAAAGCACTGAGCACTCATATTGTAATAGCACTCATAATAATGTGTTGGATGCATTACATTACATGGCAATAGTTTACACTTTATTTCTCAATAAAGGATTCTGCCAAATAGCAATGCTTAAAGCAGTCTAAATTCATTTAATATTAAATTCAATGGTGACTTTATGCAACAAATCTCTTCTCAGTTTTATGGTCTAGTTCAATATCTTGTGATATTTTATACTGCATGTCCTTAATTATCAATGAAGCTGCTTAAAAGTTCAATTTGAGATATACATCCATCAGCAGTAAAACATATTGTTTTGACTGACATTAGTGGATGGTATTCATACTCTAATTCCATTCACCTAGAGTCACCAAGGGATAACAATGGCCATGTCTGCTAAATGAACAATCAGCAGATTGTATTCAAAATCATATTTTGGGAGACTATTTGCTTATACATGTAAAGATGAGTGGGAGAAATAATCTGTACTGTTGGGTCAAATGTGTATCAAGTGGCATAGAAAGTAATTGCTTAACTTTTTATTATACATCTCTAGGATATAAACTGCAGCAATAAATGTACTTACACTAGTACAATCATTTAGTAGTTTAATAGTTTTGTTAATTGTAATAGTAAAATCCTGTAAACTATTTTCAGAGGAGACATTTTCCAGTAACAACAGAAACTTGGTAACTCTTGCATGCATCAAAGTTGAAGTTAAGTGTTTTCAACAACAATAATATACAGTGTATAAATACATAATTTATATTGTATAATTATATGATTTTTATATTATACTTTACTTAACACAATAAAATACATCATATATTTAGGGAACATTGATTTAGTTCATCTGCATAAAATAATTTGAGTCATTCTAAAAGGTGTCAATATTAGTCTCAAACCCATATTATGTTAAACAGCATCTAAGGAGTGGAGACACACCTGTCGATGCTGTGCAGAAATTGCAAAGCTACATTTATATGTAATTGCTTGGATGCCATTCTCATCAAATTAGAAAGAAAACGACATGAAGTAAGAAAGGACAAGCAGTCAGACTGTAGCTCTGTAGACTAGCAGGCAGCGCTGCCACATTTGTGCACAGCTGTGCACTGTTTACGGGGTCAGGTAGAAGTCAATGATTGATAGCTTTCCAACAAATAACCAAATAGATAACTTATGGGTGTAAATTTCAAGATGTAATATGCGTGATAATATTCTTTTAAGAGATGGTTCAACAAAAAGGCATTATGTATAAATAACTTTAAAAAAAACACAGCAATGCAAAGCGATTGTAAAATATTGATAGCAGCTGTCAGACTTCCAAAAGTAATTTTTTAGGGTTTGGGGTGCTTTTATTTTTAAGTTGAGGCATTCTCAGCTGTGATGGAAATCAAAATGTGAAGGTGTCATTCACTTATGACCATAGAAGTGTCCCAACCAAATAGACATTATCATATCTAGACTCAAAACTGACTATTCAAAAGCATTTAGTTCAGTGATTCATTTAATGCAATTTTTATATATCCTTTGTATTAAATTGTTTATACATTTTAGTTAAAAATGTGTGACAATTAAATTATTTATCATCTATCTTATTCTAAATGATCTTAGTATTTGTTATTTGCTTTGTCTTATTTGAACACACAATTGAACTCCCACTGAATATGCATACTGCATATTCATAAAGAGTTGGATTATCCTCTCAGTCCTGGCTGTGGCAAGTGGCCTAAGTGTAAACCCAACTGTATTCTTAAATAGCTTTGTAAGGTGGTAGCAAAAACACTGCAATTGAAAAAAAACATCTCACAATGTATAGCAGCTGTTGCATTATTGTGTTATACTGTCTTCCTTTCCATTGTATTATTGTGTGTACTCTATGTAGCCTAACAATACTAAAGCATGCTTTTCTGAAACGCATTACAGAAATCACGCTATTCAATGTACAATACCATCTTATATCTTACTATGAATGGATTATTAGTGTGTCTTTCAAATGGTTACACTACATTACAGTAAGATTGTAATATAACAATATACAGTACACTTCTAACATTGCAGAGATTAAACAAAGTATGTGCTTGGTACAGTACTTGGTACATTAGGCACTGTACCATGCCAGTTAGCATGAATTTATACAGATCAAACCTTTCTTTTTTAAGTATTGTTTGTTGGTATGAACTGAGCAGATAAATAATACCCAGGAAAGTATCTTTTAAATAAGATATACAGTAGGATCTTAGTACGCAACATACCCATTGTAAGTGTACTTATGCAATACACAGTAGAGATTAAGACGGTTTTTATGTGTATGTCAACACAAGGACAGATTAACATCATGTTATATCAAAACATACAAGTTGACAAGCGTGATTACATCACTGTACAAAACACTGCAGATAGACACATTCATTTTATTAATACAAAGCACTACTCGCTTACTATTAGAAGCGGTTCCCACATTTTGCATACATTTAACAAGTGTTAGAAGTTGTATTTGAACTACTGTCCGGGTTATTCAAGCATTATTGTATTAAATTTGAATGACCGAAACAAAACATTGGTCGGCCTTGGCATTACAGCGTGTGTCTCAGCACGAGTCCAAGTGCACTGAAAGCCTACACTTGAAAGCAGATAGGCACCACTTACTCAACTCTAGGACCCCCTTCTTCCACACATGCTCTGGCGGGCTATGTGGTCTCCCAGCTAAGCAGCCTGTTTAGGGCTTCAGACACTACACAGAGAGATTACAGTAAGGCTCTCACCCGCTACTTGTCAGCAGTATGAATGACATGCGCTATTAACATGCTATTTTAAGGTTCTTGGGGCTGCTGTCTTGGACATTCTTGTCAAAGAACCCATCTGAAAAAAAACAACAGCAGATTGTTGTCCTTCTTTTTGTTCTTCATGGTTAAATCCTATCTTTTATGCGCAGTTGTCTTCCCAAAGAACAGGGCGAGCTCAATTTTCATGGCAATCATGGAGGGCCTATCTCCTATTCAAGGAGTAAACAGTCTCCAGCCATCTATACGGAGATGACAGAACCAGTCTACGAGCAGGTCATGAACATTGCGTTAACTGTTCTAAGGCTTTATAATAGCAACCATATTGCAGACCATTGCATACATCTAAACATTAGGGTGGTAATGCTGCGATGACATCTAAAATGACACACGCATATAAGTTTCCACCTGCTATACCCTCGGGTTTATGGGACACTGAAAATATCAATGGGCGAGAAGGCATAATGGGTGAGTCTTTCAGCACTGTCTGCTTATTGATGAAAATTAAAGGAACGTGACTATGGAACTGGTGCCGTGCCCCAGACTGGGAGAGGACCACTGACCCAGGAAGGGGAAACTATTTCCATATGAAATGGAGATGAATACACTTATCATGTGTCTAAAAAAAGACATTGATTATCAAGAGCATTATATGGTCCTGTCTTTCGTGGCTGAGATTGTAGGTGAATATCGTTTGGGCCACCTTAAACTTCATATCAGTAAATTGCCTGGCAGCTTCATGAATCCAGATGAAAGAATTGTATTGTGATATTTGATGCTAGCACGCGACAAAACCTTTTCTTTGCTGGAGCTGAGGCATATTCAGGTATTGAATTGATTAACAATGTGTTTTCTCCGCTAACGCTTGGTTGTAGGACAATAAGATATGGGGCCACATAATGCCAGATACACCTGTCAGCCTTAGAAATACACTGGATTAAAATATCCAGTGATTACCGGCAATTTATAATGTTTTAGTGCCCTATATCATTCTTTCTCGCTGTAACATTACGCAAATTAAATATTTTATTTTAGCATCTAAATTACTTTTATTTTTGGCCAAATGCAGTATAGCTGCTATTACAGTACATGCCCTTAGGTTAATAACTATCATTGTTATTCCAGAATTGTCTGGTGCCTACATTTGACTTTTCAGATAAAGATAACTATGCATGTTTATTGGCACAACTATTTTAGGTTACAAGAGCAAAACTATTCAGATTTACAGATGTTGTTAAAAATGAACACTTTCCATTTATTTTCCAGACACTTGAAATATATTTGCTGGGGAACTTTCACACAAATATCAAGTATACCTCATATACAGTATGTAGATAAGCACAGTCAAACCATTTAACTCAGTAACTCAGTAGTGATTTGAATATAGACACAGTTGAAATGCAATGTCTGCTGACTACTGTATAAGGATTAAATATCCAGGACTGAAACTCATTTGGCTTTTTGGATAATTTCAGTAAGAGTGAAGTATCAGAGAATCAGAATAGGGTCTTCAAATGACCATAAACTACCATCAACAGCCTTTTGCACAATTGTTGCACATTACACAACTCACATCTTAACACAAAAAACACAATTCATGTTTTATTACCAATTGATCACTAATTCGTCATGAAGCTGTGTGAATGACACGCATTCCAACATCTGATCTTACATAATATATTTCTTCCACATGACAGCATATACAACATTTGGTACTGTAAACACTGTTTATATGTAAAACTTGACAATTGCCACACCAAATTGCAATAGTCTTCAGTTGAGAATAACTGCCAAAACAATACAACATAATTTAAACTCATACAAAGGAAACACAAACACTGAGCTAAAAGCAAAGTACACCGTTCATTCTGAGCTCCCTGTCTGACCATAAAACAAGCACACAAGACGTTGTGTGGCCACATTAACCACTGGCTGAAACCAGATGAACACTGCCCACAGCCCATAGAACCAAAGCTGTCCACTTGCATTTAGCATGTGGCCCTGTAACAAATGAAGGAAATATAAATAAATATGGTTGCGAGACGCTTCTTCCCAGTGGAGACACCAGACTGTATCGATGTCTGTATGTAACCTGGTCACAGACATGACCAGCCTGGGTGAGATTGGTGACTTATTGATTCATTTCAATCAATAAACAGTTTATGTTTTAACATAAACTTTGTCATGTGTCTAATGTTCAGTGCAATACAGTGCATACCTTTTAATTATCAAATTGATGCAATCTTCATGATACAATATATAAATTAACATCTACAGAAATATCTTGATTATAATACTAAAATATACATGTTATGTGATAACTAATACATTTGTGATGTACTTGAAAGGCAGTATCAGCATGTTGATATTTACTAATTACTGTTTCACATTTTTTTATCGTGATTAAATGGAATTAGAACTGACACAATAACAACAATACATCAGATCTTATTTGAAAATAAAAAACGATAAATAATACAAAAAATAATACAATAAAACACCTATTTTTTAAGTGAAATTATTTACACATTGGCTGCTGACATCTCTAATATTTACAGACCAAAGTAAGATTACTTTAACTGTCTCTTACACCACAGAAATGACCTTTCCTATCTCAATATTGGAAGGGCTCACACTGCTTCTGCAACTTGACCCTTCGTTTGCATTTGAATCAATACAGGATTAATTATGTTGGATATATTAACTGCATCACCATGTAGACCACCCAGCATGGCAGTATCTCCACAATGACAGAAGTGAAGTATTGCCCATGACATCACTGGCTACACACATCCAATCCATACTTAAGCTATAGGTTCAGCTATACATATTGATTTTCCTATTCATGCTGGCAGCATTTACACTGAGGCGCATACAACCATTAAATAGATTCTATTCAAGAACACTAAGACTTATTCAAATTAAATTTGGGCGCTTTACCCTCAAACTTCAGTGTTTTTGACGATTTAACAATAATATATATACGACAATGATCTCACTCTCGGTTAAAATACACTTAAAATTATGATTTCAGGACAATGATGATGGTGTAGATCCTAATGCTGTTATGAATCGCTTCATAACAATTAGGTAAGTTTGTCAATAATGATGTTGTTAATAAAAATACGTATGATAATGAACTGTAATTTCCTCTTTTTGACATAATAATAACAGTTCAAACAGACTGTACATGGTCCTTTGTGCATGCTAAATGTACTTTTGTATTCAAGAATATGTTAGAGTTACGCCAACGGAAGTTCTAAATTTTCAAAGGTCACATGGTTCATGGAGAGGCAAAACCTATGGCAAAATTGTTCCAGGAATTGCTTGGTAAGCAATTTTAATATATATATATATATACAGATATATAACTTCACTTTTTGGTAATTAGCAGTCAATAAATGTACCAATTTACATATAAAAAATGTAAGGGTAGCTTTACTATTTAGGCTACCTTACGGGAACTATTTAGAGGGTCCGTTGCTGTGAAAAAACGGTCCATTGGATTGAATGGAGATGACGCGACTGTCTTTACATGGCTCTGGCCATACTGTACGTCACTTTTAAGGTATGGTAACTTGGGAAAGCAAGCAAATCCCCTTTACACAAGGCCTTAATTGCTAGCTAGTTTCGTTCAGTAAAGCCTGATCATGAAAAATGGAGAGGAGCTGGGGTGTAAGATGTGGGTTGCATGTAACCAATTTGTAAAGGAGACTTTCCGGACACAGAGTGTCCCATTCGGGAGTGAAGGAGCATTCACCAGGTGACGTACCAGGGGTATCAAACCACCCAGACCCAAGCGACTGGCTGGCCATGAATGACTTCACACGCAGACCTGTGACGCCTCATCCACCATAATGGCACAGTACCGTGCCCGGACCAAGCTCGCTATTCTGTCAATGTCGCCCGCCTCAGAAATGTCTTATTTAAGCTTCCTACAATGCCGCTGGCCTTCAGAGTCACATCTCCTTTTGAGTGTGAATTTCTTCCACTAAACCACGACATATCAAGTTTAAAGCAAGGATGGGGTTGTGGTTGGGTGGGGGACAAATTGCTGTTACAGCAGTGTGAGCCTTCTTTTTTCTAAAACACACCTTTGCACCTGCTGCTATAATGCAGCGCTATCATTCAGTCTTGGAGTCTTTACATAACATGCAATATGTTCTGTGTATCATGGACTAGGTCAAGAACCTCCAGGTCATGCATGAACTCAATAGAGCTTCCTTTGTTGTCGACTGTATTACTGTGAATTGGGTTTACCTTATCATACGTGGATCTATTTACAAATATCCTAAAGTCAATCTAAAATATTCACTTGTTAATAATACAATTATGCCAGTTTATATTGGCCACATTGGTTCCTTAGAACCACTGAAATGTTCACATGCTTATTTATGTATAATAGACCTCAACAAGAAAAGACAAAGTTTCAAACTCCTGTGCAAATAAAGTATCTTGGTGCGACTCAACAGTTCTTCCATAACAATATTCCCAGAAGTCTCTTTGTATATACAAAGGGATTTGTATTTTGTTTGTAACATCATGCCGGCATAACAACTGTAAAAGAGGCTCTTGTTACTGTGTTTTCATAATAGGGGGAATATAATGCCATGAATAAGAATACAATATCACACAAATTACCAGTGGAGGTATATTACCTGCTAACATGCTAATGCTCCATTATGAGTCTCACAAGGTGACTAAGCCTGTTAAAGGACAAAAGGCATCCACCTTTTGCCCACAAGCTGAGGTTTTTATAGCCCTTGTCTAACAGATACCAATCCCATTCACTGTTAACAATAGGCAAGGTCACTAGATATGTGGGATTCCTCTGAACGCCTGACAGAACTCCATCTCTGACAAATGCTGAAGGCCCTATTGACTGGCTCACTTAGGCTATATCCTACAGCCACAGGATATACCGTTTCAGATCATTTCAGCATGGTAAGATACAGTAGATATCAATGTTGTATAAACGTGAAATATAGATTTCACACTTGCTTTCATACCTTTAACATAACCCATACATAACCCAGTAAGGTTTTTTCTTTTTGTCTGTCCTTTATCTCCATTACTAGCTGTCCGTACGCTCTTTGTCAGGAGCTGATCACCTTTGGTGAGTGTAAAGAACAGCTGTTTGTCAGGGAGATGGGCTCTCTCCTGGCTCGGCTGACCCCACAACGTGACACATGCGCTCTTTTCATGGTCAGGTGGCTCCGCTGGAAACAGTATCTCGGCCGCTAAAACCACAAGAGGTTTGAATTGGGACAAGATAGTTGCAAGGAAACAGAAATCAGACAGTGCATCCTGTATTCTGATACACTGAAGAAAGAGAATGCACCTCATGCAAGAATACAAATCTACCCCTCCCCTGTCTCTAAAGCCACCCTTTTATAGCTGGCGAACTGTTCTTATTGTTTTCCAGACAGCTTTTGCTGTTTTCCCATGGTGATGCTTTGAGCAGCGGATCTGGGCTATGTCTGCTCCAGCCGTTCATCTGTCACCCTGTGGTTACTATCACCAAGCATGCATGGGGCCAGCTGGCATGGAGCATTCTTGACTGTATATGGTGATGGACCTATAGTCTAAGACAGATTATTGACAGGTGGCAGCGATATCATGTTGAAGCGCATTTTAAACCATCTGGATAGCGATGCAATTGTGTTCCACTGTAAAAAACATGCTATACAAACATGTATTATTGTGTATTCAAAATTATCTAAATTAGAAATATAGATGTTTGTGCAATACTTTCAGTGAATATATTATTTGATACATATTTCACAGGTTTTACAATGCAACTAAAATGAAATGCTCTGAATGAAGGTGATGAAATTACAATTTTGCCCAACAAAAGAAGAGGTTTTCAATACAAGCCATATATTAGCTCTGTAGCCATTCACCGAATAATGATGCAGTCATAAATAATGAGACATTTCAAACAACTTGTGTACATAGTGTAAAATGTATATTTAAAAGTGGCTGAATTAATTAGGATTAGCTTTGAATATACTGTACATATACTTTTTAAATATAAACACATTTACACACACTACATGGCCATTTTGTACAGTATTTATTACATATTACACTATTTTTAATCTGTCTATTTTCAAGTAGGCATATATATACATGCTGACAAATGATTATTGTCATGCATGCCTAATAATATTTAACTTTATTTATAATGGATAAATGGATAGCTAACTTCTTTAAAACATGTAGAAATGTCAAAAATGTACAAACATAGACCACTGAAAATCCAATACTGCAAAAAGAAAAAGAAAAAGAATTCATAATGTCAAATTCCATCCATCTTTCATTTATACTAAGCTATTAGCCTAATTAACCATACACATCAGAACATCACAACTTTTTGTCAACAGAATGAAAAGTTGAGTCATTGAAACCATGTTGTGGTTCCAGGATGACCAACATTACCCTTAAGTACTGCATTACATTGACAGTCAGAGAATTGATGGCTAGTATAGTTAAGACAAAAACAGATTGGCTAACAACAGATTGGTTAGTGTTAGTTAGTCTGTCAAACCTATTCTCAGTGAGGTGTACCCCACCCCCAACCCAAAGACAAAAATCAGCTTGGCTTACCTTCAACAACAAACATGTATGTTTTGTAAATGGAGCGGTTGGAAGCACACAAGTTCCTTGCCCGCAAGGTGCTAAATCTGAAACTTGGCGGGAAAAAAACAGTGACAAAAACCTAATTGGGAATCACCACACCGGAGCGGAAGTCCTTTTCCACCCCTTTATCAAAGAATCTTTCATAAACACATTAGGGGCCAATCCCCCACCTGCATGATGTTGTAGCCTCCTTCTTTGCTTGCCATTTTTCCAGCCAACTGCCCTGGACAATGCAGACGGTGCACCTCTAAGGTGTCCTCTCGGCGGAGAGGCTTTATTCCTCTTTTCTTCAGTTCAAACAGGCTAGCCCTTCTCTTCCCTCACACCAAATGCGGTGCACTGGGGCCCAGGTTTATTTTCCTCCGTAGGGAAAAACCTGAGCAGGGACAACAGAAAGTGGCTTTAGAATACAGGTCTGAAAGAGGGCAGGTGTAGACTGAATGTGAGTCTATGTGCTTTTGTGTTTTAAATGAGCATTGTCAGTCACTCAGTAAGGGCATGGATTCTGGGGCAGTCAAGGGAGAGGGGGTCTTTAAACTAAGTTTTCAGTTTTATTCAATTGACGGCAATTTGTCTAGAGAAGATTGGTTTATTTAAAGTGATTAAGGAATGACAAGTTGACAAAGGTGAGGTTAAACATAATTCTGTTATTTATTCTATACTTCATTAGATACTAGTAGATTATCATAAGGTTATCTTTCCTTTACAGTGCTCCTAAAACATACTTGCTACAGCATTGTTACAATTAAACTGCATGGTATTCATGTTGAATGTATGGCAAAGGTTCCAAACTATCCTTTAAACATTCTTAAGGCAAGAGTATTATCTTAAACCATGAATGCACATTATGTATGCTGTGCCACATTATTAAACTGTTATTTAGTCAGACCCACACGTCATAAATCAACAAAATAATCTTCCACACAAAATGTAATTTGATGTATGCATACGGTCACATGCGTACAGACAGCTTGGACCATTCTTCTGTCTGGGACAGCCGTGACACCTTTCACTTGTCAAGCCAGACTTCTGGACTCTGTCAGCACAAAGCCACATACCCCCGATTTCCCATAGGCGTCAGTGTGGGAGAACAGCATTTGATTAGCGCTAGTTAGGGGCCAATGAAATGTGTTTTAATTAGCAGTGCACCAAATCTTATTTGAAATGCTAACGTTCCACATTACTGTCACAGACAGTGGAGTAATCCAGCGATTGTGATGAAGCAAAGCAACAATTCCCTTCATAGAGTACAAGGGTGGAGTTAAGAGCTGACCGCAGGAGTCAATCCATGTGCTCTTCTCCATCGTCACCTCTCCCAGGCCCTGGCAAGTGAGACCTTGGACTTTTGTCAGCACCAGGTTATTATATTTCTAATTAAGCTAGGTTAATCTCTCTAGCTTTGTACCATTTGCCAAATGATAGTGGTGCAGCAAAGTGACATTTATTGACCTCCTCTTCTAACAGGCTGAACCACAGCGACTGCTCATTTGCATTTTAATTTGTCAAACTTTCTGGCTGTTTTAATTTATTAAACTGTTTCCAGCAGGGTGTCAGATTATTCTTCTCTGTTCATTTTGTGTTTTCCTTCCACCACAAACAAGATGTGGGACACTTACTGTCACAACTTAATTAAAATGATGGAGGACACACCAAGAGAATAATGAAGAGGATGTTACCCCAGCCGAAGAAAGACAACAATGTTTAAGGAAACCAGTGACATGTCATAGATCAACACTTCATTTCATTACACCCCTTCGTGTGGCTTTCGCCAGACTTTGACATATGAATATTGTAATGCAGCGTTAGGTATTTATTACTGTAAACATTCTGCTAATTGTCACCACACCCCCATATCCCAACCCAAATATATTGTGATAAAACTCTATCTAAAACTCCCTATTGTTTAATCCAAATGAACATAATAATATAATTACACAGTTTATATTACTTAGTAGTGGAGCCTTTATTAACCGGGAAGGGTCATGCAGTGCTTATCATCAACAATATTAGCGTGTTATATTAGCATTAGTATGTGTTTGCATGTGTGCTTAATCGTATTCACATCCTCAGATGTACAGCCAAACAACTGAGATGTTATCAGTGAAAATAGTTCCTCTTAAGTTAAATGAGGGATATGGAGACAAACTTCCACTTTGAGCACCTTTCATCAAACTCATTGTTCTAATAACCACAAAAGCATGGCTACAATGAGCATTACAATACAAAGGCCGACACACACAACCTCACTGCAGTCTCATGCAAAGTGAAGATGTTGCTGTCACTGTCTCTCTTCCAGCCCTAATGAACACATTGGCCAGCCCGCCCACATGTGGAGAACAGACACTTTCACAGGCCGTTCGAATGTTTTGGGACGTCTCTCTTCCCTCCGATCGGGTTTCAGGGGAGAATGAAAAGAGCCTCAACACTTTTGTCACTGGAGTGAAAGAGTCTCATCTCTCTGTGGGTCATTGTGGGACAAGGGCCAGCGCCACTCTGACCTATTTAGATGACTCAGCAAGCAGTGCCCGTGTCCCAACAAGTCCACATGAGACTGCAGCCAGGCTTACAAGAGATGTCTTGACGACAATGTCTGAATACATGCGACGGGATTGTTACTCGTTTTCCTGGATTTTAGTTAGTGGAGTTGAAAAGGATAGTCTGAAATACGCTCTTTTCACATTCAATATGAAGTGCACTCAAACAAGAACCCAGGAAAACCAGAGCCAGTTGGTTCTACGTTTTTTTTCAAACAATACATACAGCCAGTAATGCACATCCCATATACAGCTATTATCAATTTCACATTTCTTTTGACATTTGAAAAGACAACCAACCAACAACAACACAGGACATAATGCCATACAATCACCCTGGGGAGAAAAAAACGATTTGCCCTCTTTTCCATCTTGTTAGAAAATCAAGAGTGGCAGTCTTGAATGTGGCCCTTATTGCAGCTGCAACCTGTCGACCTGCTGCTGGCCACTTGTGCAGTGTGATTAGAGCAGGCGCCAAGCGCCGTGCCATTGATAGCCCAATTAGGGACACCTTCTGGCCAACGAGCGCCATGCCAAGTATCAGCAGGATTACCTGCCAACCTCTTCACTTCAGTACCCTTCTCTGTCGGGGTCCCCCTTCCTTCTGTCCCTCTGTCCCTCTGTATCATTTATTTTCTCCTGCCTTTTGGTTTCCTTCTCTCTCTCTCTCTCTCTCTCTCTGTCTCTTTCTCGCTTTCTCTCTCTCTCTCTCTCTCTCTCTCTCTCTCTCTCTCTCTCTCTCTCTCTCGCTCTCTCTCTCCGGCAGTAGATCACAGCCTAAGCGCTTATCCCAGTCTTAATCTGTGGAATAAAGTTGTCTAGCTCAGAGGACTCCTGCTATCGCCCTTAGGGCCCTCTGCTACTCGTTTTAATCAAGCTAATGGAGGCTGCAGATATTCTATTGATTCCTTTTGCCGTGCGGGCTCCTCACATTGAATTGACCGAGAGGCCAACCAAAGCAGACAGGCCAGATATCTTTCTTTTTTTTCCCTTTGCATCCCTACTTCCTCTTTTTCTGTCCTTAATATGTGTCAGAAAGTCTGAAAGTGGTTCTAACACTTCTAGACCTTATGGGGTCCTGAACATTTTGGGGGCTAGCAATTTTTGTGTTTATTTAATAATGTCCTTTCTAGTGCTGTTATCTTCATTAAAGAATATCTTCAGTGCAGTTTATAGATGTTCATATTTTATGCTATTGTATTTATTTATTTATCAAAACGTTTGAAGCATTGCTATGTAACATATCTTGCATTAAGCTTGACTGACCTGTTACTGTAGAGTAGCTCAGCTTCGGGGAAGGGAAAAGGGAAAGTTTAGGTGACAACCAAGTTTATCTGTGTGCCTTTCAATAATTTGCAGTGTTGCTGCATGCTGGGGCTGTTTCAAATCTGCTGTAACAAATCAGATGGCCAAGTGTCATAAGAAACAGACAGGTAATGACAATTCACTTACCCCCTAGGTAAGACTCAATTCCTCCACAATGCAACTGTCACAGAGCCTGGAGTATGCCAAAGCAATTTCTGCCTACTGTCTGACATAAATTGCATGTTAATTCTTTTCCCCTCACTGACTGCTTTTTGGAAAACTGCAGTGTACCACCTTTCAGAATATTGTTTTTCTTCTCATCATGAAATGAGATGCTGACAGGGGAACATAAACTAGCTCAACCACAAATTCACATTTCTCCAGGCATGGGAAAGTTGTTCACAAAACTGAAATAAACTGTGTCAAATAAAACAAGTCAACCCCGACTTTGTGATTGACTGCTGAATGCTAAGAGCACAATGTTGTTTGGTTTCAATTGATCAATTAATGACATTTATTAAATTAGCATACCGCATTTGTTTTCAGTAACTGCATAAATTACTTTCTACTCTACAAAATGCTGATCTATTCACACCTTACAGGATAATGCCATGGAATGAAATTCATCAACAGAAGCAAAATACACAATACTCTGTACAGTAGGCAATGTGTTCCGTGTTTGTGTGTGCTAATATGTAGCTTGTTTTATTCTAATTGTGGATTAGGCAAAGTCATTTTTGGATAGAATTTTTGAATTTATTAAACCATATTTGTACATTTCAATTTGCTAAAATGCTAGGGGAAAGGTGTCAGTCAGTAAAATATGATATTTAAAGTTTAATCAAACATTACAGTATTTCTGCTGTTCTAATCAAAGTTTGCATGACTTTTTGAAGATGCACAGTTTAGCCACGTTCAACATGGACTTACAATGTCAGTTGAGACATCAGCGTCGACTGCTCTTTTACGACCTAAGCAATATGCACTATTATATCGCTATTTTACTTTCCATAAAGACGTATAATGATTTTTGGCCTCTATCATCACTTAGTAAGACCAAAGAGCAAAATTAGGCCCATTTGTATCCTTTATATTGGCCTGCATTGACCTGGCATATTCCCCAATAGACCTGGCAGAAATCATCAGTAAAGTAATGTTCAATTATAGACAAGATATGTTATCTTCGCTGGAGTGAAATGACAGCGAGAGGTTGAGGCGAGACCGAGGCTATCCCTCTCAGTTGAGTAGTGCGTCTTCAGTAGCGTTGACCTCTCCTTGAAATGAGTCCAAAGAATACCTATTCAACCTCACCTTTGCATGAAATATTTTACTCCTCATCGATTTATTATTACTTCTAAGAGCCCCTTGTAAAATATGAATACACACACCTTTTAAATGAATACAGTGGCTTTTCTGAATTAACATTATTGACTCCAGTGCAATTATATGCCTCTGTAATGGTTAATGGAAGGTTAATGTTAGAGTCACAAGATAAGGTGAGGGGCTTAAAACACATGTATTGATTAAATAGCTAGAGGGTTGTAGAATAGGGGTAATTTCAAAGATGATTACTGCACAGTTTATCCCATCTATGTATTTCTTCTCTGCTTCCACTCATCGACATTGTAATATGATTACATACATTTGTGTTGTTGACATAGGAAACTATTTGATTATTGATCAAATGAATTAATTGTACGCAACTTAACATCACTGTGATAATCAGTAAAGTTTATCCTAAGAAAGAAAAGGAAATTCTAAACATTCACCTTGTCTAACAATATAACATTTGAAATGATATTTTATCTATTACAATCTGCAATTTAATGTTTTAACATCATTTTTAATAGATCTAAAATGTCTTCACCATGACAGTTTGCTCAGTCACCAGGAACACAGTGGATAAATGCAGTAGATAAAACCAGAATGGGCTTCTTTCAAGAGAAACAGTGCATTCACAGCAGGGGGTAGTGCATCGGGCTAGCTGCAGTCAGGCTTGGCTAAGGTTGCCAAAGGTTGAATCGACCACCGCAATACTGAGCAAAATAGTCGAGACAAGGGGTCCTTCCAAGTATTGAGTCATTTTCAGAGCCACTTTGGGGAGAAAAAACACTTCTTTGAAAATCCCTTTCTTTCCTTGAACCTATGAGAGAATTATTGTGAGTTACTGGCAGCACAGGTGAAAGAGGCCTAGAAACCTTTCAGAATTTCCTTGGCTGTCCAAGTGAGTTTTCCCCTTCTCTTGTTTGAAATATGAACCTCCAAGACAGAGAATTGATTCTGTGAGTGCATCATATTGGACTCAAATATAATAGAATGCGGTTTGAATGCTACTGAGGTGAGAATTGATTGGCAGAGCTGAAGATGACACTTTCCCCATTCAGAATACTCTTGAATTGAAAAAATCCTTCAAGTAAATCTTAAAATCATTGGTGCAAAAGGAATACAAACTATTATATTACACACCTTGGACTCTTTACGTTGTACATTTGTGCTTCAAAAAACAGGGGTACGAGTAAGACTCATTGATAATATCAAAAGAGCACCCACTATTGAGAGCCTCCATTCTGAACCCAACGCTGAGCTGGACAAAAAGCAGTGGCGTCAATTCAGTAAGATTAAAAGAAAACCCACTGTACCATTGAGTGCATCAATTCTGGGGCACAAAAGAGGTACATTAAGTGTCGAGATGAGTAGAGGGCTGGCTCTACTCTCTACATAACCTCTTGCCCCAACACAAAGCAATGGTTTGAACCTCTCAGAGCACCCGCATAAATACAGACGGGCTTGTCTGCATGTTAATTCCTGGGATATACAATCTGAAGCACTAAAACCCTCAATGTCACATGCAAATCACGTCCCTGTTTAATTCCACAGAGACACAAACTGTCAAATACTGTGGTGATCAACCTGACGGAGAAGTGACACCGCTACTGATTAGAAAAGAGCAAAGGGGCAGTCTGTCAGAGAAAATAAAAATGAATAATTTAAACATATTCACGGCTGGAATGCTATACCTAGTTATTTCATAAATCATGCTACTGTAGTTTCTCGTTTTATATCTGTTATTTGATTAGAAATGGTAGTTATACAAGGCTTCTATAATATTCTTCAGATGTCTTGTGTAATTGCGCTCTCCTCCTCCATTCTAAACAACAAGATTTAATAGAGTCCTCACAAGAGCAAGTGCAGGGAGATGGGAGGAGATAAAATTAGCTTGGCATTGTGGGCTGTAGATATGCTGCCGTTTTGCCTCGGTAAATTAATGAACTCACATTTTTACTGGGCGGTGGAGGGAGGAAAATTTTCATTGGAGGTCATCTCAAGAGCACTAATTTAGCTTGAAAACAGAGGTTGCTAATCATCACATAGGGGATGTCCAATATGACATTCTGGATCCCTTCTGTAGATTGTGCCATGTGGAGAGCAAACATGTGGTCCTCAATTTAGGAGAGTAAAAATGTGGTCTTTACTAAATATACAATTCACTGGAACCACAATCAAAGAACATGTTGGCTTATTAAAGAAAGCCTATTCAACTGAACATTTTCTTTAATGGAGGGGTTAGTGATTCTTGCTAACTTCGAGCTCAAATCAAAACAGTATCACTTTGCGGTCCTCCGTGGCGGCGCCTCAGACGTCGAAATGCATTGTGAAGCAGAGCGTGCTATACGGCTTTGTTGATGCGAGCGGTGTTGGCCGTTTTGTTTATGTTCCCTTTTAAGGAAGGCTGTGTAGAAGTATCAGATCATTATTATATCAGAGAACGGTAAGCTATGCTAGCTTTGCAGGTGACATCACAGAGAAGATGACAGTGTGTACACACCCACCGGGGGGGGGGGGAGGATGTATGCATGCACTACACTTTTATCCCAAACCCCCCCCCCGCCACACACAAACCACATGACACCACAACATTTATGTGACCAATAGTGAAAAGTGAGTAATTCTTCACTCGTTTTTTACAGATGTGACACTACACTGTAAAATAATCATTTCAGATGTTGTTGTTTGCAAAGTAAACACACAGCAATGCCACAACACCGTGTTACAGTGCAAACAATCCCTAAAAACAGACAGTAGCAAACTAAGATAAAAGCATGAGAAAGAGATGTGATTAGAGACATGGACTGCAGGAGAATGCACAGTCTTCATTGTCTCTGGACATTCAGAACGATAGGAAAAGAGCACTACAATCACACAGAGCAGGTTCCCCCCTGACTACAAATCACAAGCTCTCATTCATCTTTTGCTATGGTGACTGTCCTTTGGACAATATGGTCAATCCCTGTCTGACACGTGCCGTCCTGGGAATTTAGCCCCATTGTGGGGGGAAGAACAGCACCAATCAGAGCTACCCTATCAGCAATCAGCTTGGGACACTTACACCCGGGCATCCCATGTGCCCGTACTAGCCTAAAAAATGTCACATGCCCGGTCAAATCAGGCTCCACCAGACACTCAATAGCAGCCAGCAGCCTTCCAGTTTCCCCATGCAGCAGACACCTTACAGCGGATGCATTTAACATCTGTCACTTGCACCTCAATGCACAATCAATTCCAGTTTTCTCCTCAATGGTGACACCTCAGACAGTGCTGTGAAATGCTCTTTGGGGCGAAACCAAATGGTGCATAACTCTCTCTATATATTATATATACACACACACGGCAATGCTCATTTTAAGTGCATTTGACCACTTTTACTGTTATAGAAGAATATGGAATGTAGTCCCTTCGACATGAACTTTCTGCAATTTTTTGAAAACTATTGGTTTTACGTCCAGGCCTGTGGGGCAGCTGAATGATCCTTTCCATTGATTATTTTGATTTGAAACTAATTGTCAAAAATAGAAGTCAACAGCATAGGGCACTTACAGAGCATGTGATCGGCTTAAACATGGGTTGCAGGGGTGCAATTGCACCTAATAAAGGGCTTCAAAGTGGCCAGTTTCAAGTCTTGATCACCACTTTTTGTAATGCTTCTGTCACTAACCTCGCCATAGTCGTCCAGACAGTGCATGACATGCTCTTCCTAGACAGAACACACACTCAGGCATTATCTCTGGTCCACACAGGGAATGATAAAGTTACAGATGGAGATGGATTTAATACAAAACATGCAGAGCAATTTACGTGTCTATTATACTCTATGTACATGAATACAACCTTGATTGTGAAGAATAGGCTTTGAGATGAGAAACAATCTTGAATTACTGGAAGTGCAATTAATATTACAATTACTGTCTTACGATATGAATCAGATGACTTAATTACAGTCTCCTTTTAACATTCAATATGTCACATGTGTCACATACTGTAATTACCCAGTGCAAGCCCACTTCCTAACATAATTCATAATTAGTTCTTGTGTCTTATTGTGTACAGTGGCAAACTATGGTTAGGTCTACTACAATGTCTTTTGTCCCTGCCATCACATTTGAAGACAACTACATGGTTTTGCTCTCTACTTTTCCAAGCCCAGCCTGTGCTGCTGTCAATTTGCTCTGAATTGCTGTAAATGCTTGGGAGATTTGGTCACCTGCTGTATAGTGCACACAATCGTGTAGCTCATAGGCAACATGGAGCAAATACTCCAAGGATGTCATCACACCTGGAAGCTAGTTTCCCAGCCTCCACACTCTTAATGGGGTACTCTTGACATTTTGCAGTTACATGATAATTTACCAATTATAGCAGACCCACGACATCCACAGTTCTGTTGTGTTTCATTTAGCATGGCATTTTAAATGCCTTATGTAGCCTTCAAATTATGAGGCACAAATACAATACCAGATTCAATTATTCATACATTCTTCTTCTATTAAACTTTATGGAAGAATCAATATTACTACTACTACTACTAATAATATATACAATTTCAAAAAAGCACAAACAAAAAAATGACATCCACAAATAACAGATTTGATTCTGTACCTTGCGGTTACTCAACACATAAAGCATCAATAATGGGGTATTTTCACAATGTTACTTTAATTGTTGAGCTACTATATGTTTCTTAGCACCTATTGACCTCTCTGGTCGATGGGGAACATGTTAGGGTTCTGTTCTGGCAGATCAGGTTTGATCCATTTATCATTATGTATTTAATCAAGCGTTCCGTTACTAATGACCAGGCAGCTCAGCATGTCGGAAGGCTTGCCATGAATGTCCTCCCTCGGGCCAGGTCTCCTTTCCTGAACAAATAAGGACACCTGCTCCCATCCAGGTGTCTCATGAACCACAACCCCAACACTCTCTCTCTGTTCCTCACCGGCAGTGCTAAAGCAGACACTATACCTCCACAACCTCTTTGGCTGCATATGTCTTTATGGGTGGTGATTGTAAATCTTTTTCATAAACAAAGCAAGCATAGCATACAGTACTATGTTGGATGTTCTCTGTGAACAGGGTACATACATTTATTTGCAACACAGTTTGCTGTTAAGGTAACACTTCTGCATATGGTTTTTGAATACATTATATTATGTTTGCCTGCTGATATGCAAATTCATATTCCAGTGGATGTAGTTTAGTTTTGTGGTCTGGTTTTCCAACTCCAAGCCATACGGTCACAGGTTCAAGCCTGGAATTGGCCTACCTGTAATCGGACCCAACCCTTAGAGTACCTTCTCCCAAATAGACTATTGTCTGCTAAAATAACTGTTACTCTTTTGCTAGAGTGCTAAATGCTTTCCCAAAGGTTTTTCTTCATGTAAAAGTCACTTTTCATGGACTACTGACCATGGAATATGAGCCTAACCTTATTACATGTATGACCATCATAGCAAATGGAGATCTTCACTACAGTATATGGAATACAATATACAGTATATATATAGTTTATTGCAAGCCAAAATCTCTATTATTTAAGGAATTACCTTTGATATATTTTAAATGAACATTGAACAGTTTTCAAAATCATAACTTAGTGCCCCTGTATGAACTCCACAGCTATTTAAATGTTTTCCATATCTCAAGAGTTCAGAGGTACAGTTGCCTACCGTTTATTAATGACACACTGATCAAATGTTGACAAATGTTGAAAACATTTTATTTAGAAATGCAACTATCAATTACAGTAGCATTTCCCTAGTGCCTGTCAAATTTAGTTTCCCACACAATGATAATTCCCTGATGAAGCAATATTTTTGTGTTTATTAGTGTTTACACCACTTTTATTGCCCAAAGCATAAATTGCTGATAATGATCGGTTCTGGGAAATACAAATGCTTTTATGTAAATGAGTCTTCCTAAAATATGACCTGGAAACAAAAGCAACTTAGCAGTGAGTGTACAGCAAATGCATTAGTGGATCAATTAAACACTGTTTTTTCTTAATAAACAGCTTTATCCGATGTTGCTATGGCAACTGACCTGCAAAAAATGAGAGAAAATTAAAGCACACAGCAATGCTCTGTATTGCTGGCGTTCGATTTGGCTAATCCATTTGCATGTATGGACTCCTACTAAGAAACAGTATTCTCACATGGTTGTTATTCAAGTTCTTTCAATCAGTTCAAATGTTCATGGTGTTTTGCTCAAATATATCTCATAGAAATAATATAATCATATTACTTGTTGTTTAACATTACATTTAACATAATTTTGCAAAAGTATTACTAAATGAATTGCAATCAGAAACCCCTTGTAATGATACTCACAGTAATTGGTCTTGTGGACGTGGATTATACTGTGATCCACATACACATACAGTATATACAGTAAACACATTTTTATACACATATAATTAATATTTCACAATGTAATTTCATTTTCATAGTTAACTTCTGGTTGTTATAAAGGAATTGCATACTGAATGGCCCTAGGTCCTAGGAAAAAAATACATTATAAAAATTATTTTGTCTTATAGACAAAAAAACATTATAAAGACACAATGCGTTTCTGTGTACAGAATGCATGTTCGGTGTATTTGGGTGTGTTTATGCCAGTAACAACAATCCATCTGTATATACTTGTCTCATTGCATGGCGAGAGATACAATAATGAGAGGCATCCTAAGACAACCTCCATGTTTGTGCATGAAGGCACCAGAATGGATGTCACGTGGCAGCAAAAATGCATTTGTATTGCTGTGCTGAATTTACTTCTAAAAACTTTAGAGAAGTCAATTCGGTCAAGGAAACATGTGATTGGACAAGACTTCTCCACACTCTTTAGTTTTGAATAATTCCTGTCAAGGTTAAGTGCAGACAAATCAAATCCTAAATATCAGGGCCATAAAGAAAAATTAAGCAGCAAAGCTCCTATGTGGTAAAGGCACATGGTAGGCAATGACTTAATAAGATTACATTTAATACAACAAGCATTTGAGAAAGACATCCAACTTCTCAATTGGTTGCAATATAATATATTATCTTATCTTATCTTATCTTGTTTTATCTTATCTTATCTTATACATATTATCTTATCTTATCTTATCAAATCGAATCAAATCAATTCTAATCTTATATTATCTTACATTAAGAGAAGATATCACTTTATGCAACCATTCACATGACCTATCCAATTGTGATAGGACTCCCACAAACAACAATAAAAACATTTTATTATTATTTTATTTTTTTATTTTTTATTTTTTAAAACATGATTTGGATGGTTTTACACAAGTTTAGTAATTAGACAAATTGGAGGATACCCTTACACTTAATAGCAGTAATTCTAAAAAGCATTTATTAAAAATAAGCTTGAGACCACATTTCTTGATCTGGCATTATGGAACATTACATTGTTTACTGTAATGATAGTGAGATGTACATTAGTAGCTGAACCTTATTGTAGAAAATGACAAAACATGACTTAACGATTATTATTCTTATAGGTCCAAGGCTAGTGAGATACATTTCATGAAAATCATTGGTAAATGATAAATTAAAAACTATTGTTTATAAATTATTAATTATAAATGATCAAAACTCAATTTTAGCTTCCTTCACCTGCAAGTCATCCAGATCCTTATATTAATCCTACGTTACTGTAACTCAAATAGGTGTCAACTGGATAAACCATCTGTATATACTAGTTAGTTAGTATATTCTAAAATGTATTATAATAAATTATATGTGAGGACTTAAACGTAAACAGAGACCAGAGTTGACCAATTCAAGAACAGGTTACTGTAATGAATTATGCAGTATTGACACATTTTCTGCACAAATAACAAATTGGGAATAGTTGTCCAGACTAAATTTATACATTTTAATGTGTTCCTAGTCTGGTTATCTGGTTTGATACCTTAAAATGTTCAAAGGACCAACCTATGCTAATTGTAATGACAAGTTCTTTGCAATTTTGGTTCTGAGGATGAGATAATTTTCTCCAACACAGCACCCTTCAGATAATTCTGTGGATGGAGTGTCTCATCTCAGCTGAAGTACAGGGGTCATTAAGTGTTGTAGAGGGGAGCTAACTACCGGGATGGGCCTTTTTCAAAACCTCTACCCCCCTCCACTTATCGCTGAGCCACAACGTCGACTCAGCCTGTAATGGCGGTCAGGTGTAGCACTCTACACGGGCACTGCCAACAAATCTTAGCATTTTCTGCATGTGAATTTTGTCATCACAGAAAAAAAGCCCATAATGCAAATTGCAAATTGAAGTGTTACAAAGCCTGAAGATATTACTATTGATAAATCATTAAATTGTGTTACCGCTAATAAGTGAGACATAACAAAAGCACACAACAAAGGCATGTTGGGTTCACGAGTGCCATCAATTCATAAAGAGAATCTATTTTTCCCCGGGCAAGGTAGAATTTATTGCACCTCAAGCTAGGAGAAAAGAGTGCAGAGCGCTCTGGTAGTGGGCCCAAATGGATTTTCAACTATGGGCCCTAAACCTTTCAAACCATACTGCTAGTGAATAGCAGTTAGGGGTTGCCATGCCAACACCATCTAGAGGGACGTTTCAGCTGCACACGCATCAGAGAAAAGCCTGGCCAGATGTCTTCAACAATTTACTCTGAAATGATTCACCATCCGCCATGCTCATTAGAGGCCCACAATCAGACGAATAGGGAGATACGGGCCTCCCTCTCCCTGGCTTGCTCTCCACAGCACTCTCCCGAGCTTTAGAAAAACACAAGACCACCACTAAGAGATGGCAGCACTTTCAGATGTGGTGCCCATTCAGCTGGCCTTATGAGTAGTTTCTAAAATATTGATGTCTTATTTCTGCATCTGTACCATGTCCATCGTACGTTGCAGCTGACATGCTCTGGCAGGGCTGAGAGAGGCCCCTGGCCAACACAGAAAGCAGGCAACTTTTTAAATGATTGATTGTATAAATAAACACCTGTGGTATTAGTGAGGCGAGGTGAGCTACTGTTTGGCTATAAGCGGAGGTAATCATCATTACACACTTATGAGGTTAATAATAAGGTACATGTTTCAGGTGTCAGTGGAGTTTGGAGTCACAACAATCGAAAAGAGCAAAGGAGAAGCAAGTTATTCCATGTTTAAAATGTACAAGTTAAAACAAATTAACTGAATTCTTATTTGTCCTCCTAAAAACTAAATGTATTTACCCAGGCTAACTACTAGCTACTGTATGTACATTTTGATTCATCATTGATCCCCTTTGTTTGTCCTTTATTAGATTATTGTTTGATTCATTCACGAACACGGAAACACTGTGGACTCCAAGAGAAAGATGCACAAGCTGACCACATTGAAGTGATAAGCAGTCTGTGATGCATTGAAATGCTGTGGACCCATGAAACCCCAATATGCAGGCAATGTCATTTACAGTTCTTAATAAATTGCAGCATAAAACATTTGTATGTTTGGTAACAAGGAATTTGGTAAAATCATTTTTCGAAAGATAGGAATTCGGTTGATAATATTAGATTGCAATTTCATGGGGAACGCTCATGACTTTACACACATTTCCTTTAAATATTGAATTCTATATGGTGAAGAAGAAATAGTACATGCTGTACAAAACAACATTTTAGTTAATGCTGTAGCAACACAGTATATATCAATATAGCACTGGCCTTAAACTGATTAATATGAATATTCTTGTATTATTTATTTTTATGTTATTGGAATGGTAGCCTTGGACTTTTTTGTTTTTTGTTATATTGACACTGCTTAACATAGAAATAATAAATAGGTTCCAATGAACGTATACTGTGCATTATAACATTTTTGCTTTTCAAAATGTGTTGGAACGAATAGCATTAAGAACAGTAGAAACCTGTTTTAAAGATTGGGCAACAGTTATCTCCATCATCAAAAGTCAAGGCTAATTTACCAATAATTTTTGTTGCAATTGTTACACAAATCGGTATCATCTGACCTGAGGCCGCATGTTTTGGACACTCGGGTGAAGAGAGGGACAGAGCTGTCAACTGATCACCATCTGGTGAGTTGGGTCAAGGGGTGGAGGAAGACTCTGGACCTGGTAAGCCCAAACAGGTAGTGCTGGAGAACTCGGAACGTCTGGAGGAGGCCACTGTCTGTGACTCTGGCGGAGCTTCTCTGGCATCCCTGTGGAAGTTGGGGACATTGCACCTCAAGTGGACAGTGTTGAAAACTTCCATTGCTGAAGCTGCAATGGAGAGCTGTGGTCTTAAGGTCATAGGTGCCTCAAGTGGCGGTAACCCTCGAACATCATGGTGGACACCAGTGGTCAGGGAAGCCGTCTGATTGAAGAAGGAGGCCTTTTAGGATATGTTGTCCCGGAAGTCTCCGGAGGCGGTTGCAGAGTAGAAACAGGCAAGAAGGGCTGCAGCATCTGACATAGCAGAAGTAAAAAAGTGGGTGTGGGAGAAGTTCGGAGAAGCCTTGGAGAAAGACTTTCGGTCGGCACCAAATTGTTTCTGGAAAACCGTCCGCCACCTCAAGAGAGGGAAGCAGGGAACCATCAAAGCTGTGTACAGTGAGGATGGGATACTGTTGACCTCAACTGAGGAGGTAATTGGGCGGTGGAAGGAACACTTTGAGGAACTCCTGAATCCG
>JAODLL010000024.1:5240716-5254389 GCA_026546735.1 Forbesichthys agassizii | reverse complement strand
CCATGTGATTGTTGATTAGATAATTGCATTAATGAGAAATTGAACAGGTGTTCCTAATAATCCTTTAGGTGAGTGTAGTTTTTGTTTCATTTGTTGTGTTGCTGTGCTGTTGAGGAAGCGAGACAATGGACAACATTTTGATTTGCTTTATGGATCCAGGCTTGGCTGTATGGTCCTGGGAAGTGTTGAGCATTCATTAGCGGAGACGAGAGACACTCCTACTGCAACTGTCTGAATACCCAGCCATCCACTTGACATATGACAACAACATGACAACAACATCCCATGCTCAGTGTCAACATTTAAGAAGTGCAATACCTCCCCAAAGTCAGATATATGACCCCCAGGCATATAGAAATAGTGATTATAAGCCAGATGAATTTGATAATTTTACTAAAATCACATTGTAAACATTATACTGCTCTCTTTTGGATTGTATTAGACAATATTTTGTTCTTTTGACGACAAGCTAACATATATTATGATTTAAAGTGATACTCACGTAATGGATACAGTATACACAGATTTTTTTAAATAGCCCAAAGCACATATAGGGTGTCAATACTATCACCTTGCAAACCACCTTGACTGAGCTGCCTCCGACCCTTAGAATTTCCACATTTGTGCCCCTTTTAACTGCTCTTGGCACATAATATAGTCAGGCTTTTACAGAGCTCAGCACATATTAATTTCCTAAATAAAAACAGCTAGTGACATTGGGGAATTTTCAAAAATTAATTGTTAGTTCTGATAAATGTAGTTGAATGATCACCAATGATCTGGTGTCATTCTCAAAAGTTGTCAGTATCAAAGCAGATGTATAAAGGTATTTAGTCTTTTCAGTCTTTCCAGTAGAAGCTTTCTAAAGATTACAGCAACGCAACATGCAGTAGTAGCATATGGAAAAGAGTAAGGTCAGAATGAGTATCACTATAGGTGATGGTACAATGCCAACATGCTGCCTTTTTGTACTGTATGTCGAAGAAACACATCTGATGACAGCAGTGTCTTAAAGCTGCTAATGGACTACATTTAATAGAATGACTTGAATGTTTTGTTTGGTTGATTTGTACATAATGAAGGATTTTCTCTTTCTCAAGTTCATCCCATGTAGTTTAAATGCATTAGAGAACTTCCAAAAGAAAAACAAATAACAGAAAAACAACAACCACAATTTCAAATAAAGCCTAAGTAATGAAAACATTCATCCACGTCCAATAATTGGGTGATACAGATTAATAGACCATATTTATAAGGTGCCAACATGTAGATCAGCAGGCTAACTATTTGACAAGATTTCCATTTTTGATCCCGTCCCCCAAACTGTTGACATTTCAACAACGTCATTTGTAATTACTCCTTTGTGGTAACTTGGATGAGATAAGGGGCAAAGTAAAATGGTAACAGCATTTATCTGCACTAGTTCCTAACGCCACATTCTTGTCAACACATCATTAGGAGCCGGTGAACAGCTAATGAGTTGTTTTCATAGTAAGCTGATTAGGACTTGAATTTGAATGAGCTAGAGCTTTGAAACTCATTTCCTCTTTTCATTTTGTTCCCTCAAAGCCAAACAGAGACAATATTTTCACACAGGGACAGATCAGCAACATACCAGTCTATCAAAGGCTATATTAGGTAAATGTGTTTTACCTAATCTAGCAGCAATGTGTAGATTTTCTAACATTATGTGGCAACATGGAAAAATAACTGTCCATCTGCAGTCTACAGATATTAGTTATTAAGCTGGCCACACAAAAGTATTTGTGTGTATTCAGTTTTCAATATTTTTTGTTGTCCGGTTACATAATACGTATTGATTACTACTAAATGTTTATATTCTCTTTATGTACAATTATTTGTCTAACATTGTTATTAAAGCATGTAGACTAGATCATTGCACACATATTGTGCAATCTACAGAATAGAGTATATTATTTTTCTATTATATACATTCTTAATTTTATATACTGTACATCATTGTTAGTAGAGCATTCCTATTTTTTCTTCAATCTCTCTCCAGGTAGTTTGTACCCAAAACCGTCTATACTCGCTTACTTCTCCTTTTGCCCAATGGATTTGGGATTGTGCGTGCATCGAGTTCAAAGGTATACAGTCGTAAGAAATTGTAAAATAATATGCTTTTTGTCAAATTCACCAATAATCTCCTCACAGTACACTTCTGTTTTCTGTGCATGTTGAAAGCATAATCTGGTACTTCTACAAAGCCCTGGCTCCATAAATAGGAACACAAAGTGGTGAGGACAGCACACAACAACAATATCCTAGTCTTTGCAATGCATTTCCAATGTGTGAGTCGGAGCTTCTGAAGGAGCAGCCATATGGCATTGAAGGGAGAGGTGTTTTTGTTTTTTTGTTTTGCTCGAGTTAAAAAATGAACAAGCTTCATTGACCAGATTTAATCATTCAATCCTATTCACTGTGGCGAAGAATAAAACCCAGAGGCAAGAGGTATGCTTAATGGGTTTTATTTTATAGTAATGCCCCTCCTTTTGGTGTTCAGACAGTATTTCCTTAATCCAGGGGGATAGTCGAGGTTCCAAGGTCACTGTGAGACACACAGATGTAGAGACAGTTAGGTAAGGGAAATCCACAAGGTAATTACACAAAGCCAGTCCTAAAGTCCGAATACCAATGATCAATTCACTCTCGCCACTTATCGCACACTGCATATCGCCTGTAGATAGGAGACCATAGCCTTCCTACTGTACCTCCCTGCTTGCTCTCTCCCGATCGTCTATTCCTGGTTCCTTTTATTCCCAGTCCAGGTTGCTGATTGATTGACTGATATGTCACCTGGGGTTTCTCCACTGATTAAGACACCTGGTGGGAACATGGCGTCCTTCCCACACCAGGCCTTGCTGGGGGCATATTCCCATAGGTTGGGAGCTATCCAAGACACCACATCATGCACCATGAGTAGTAGCTTAAATGTGTCCATCAACTCTTAAACATATTATTGTTGTTGTTGGTGTTTTTGTGATTGTTTTTTTATTTTAACTTCTATATTTTACAGTAGCAATTGAATAGTAGTAATGAGTTCTAATTATATAAAGAGTAAAATAATGTTGTTACACTAACTTTCCTTAAAACTATATGCTTACATAGGAACTACACTGTACAAGCCACTGTCCATATGAACAGCTTCATCCGCAGCCAAACTACAGATCAGTATCTTTCTAAACCCCTTAGTGTGTTGTCTCTAACCAACCTTCCATGTACTTCTCACAACACAACCTCCTAGACCTCCACCAGCCTGGCTTCAAGGCTGCTCCCTCCACCGAGACCACCACCTGCTCTTCTCATGGTAACACAAACCCTTCACACTGCTCTCCTCATTGCTCATGGACCTGTCTGCAGACCACCAGAACCCTCAGTCGACCCTCACTGAGATGGATATTGGACACTCTATCTTGGTTTGAATCTGGCAGATTGCTCCTATCAAGGCCTCTGGAATGGATATCCAAACCCTGCATGGATCTATGTTGGGACCCTTACTCTTCTCATTGTGCGCCAGATCTCGTAGCTTGGTAATAACTTCACACAGGTTCTGCTATCACTGCTTTGCAGACGGTTCCAGGCCCCAAGCAGGGCACTTTGATCCACCACCTTGACTGGTAGGCTGTCACCTCCATCACTCAACCCAAGGTGCAAGCGTCGCTCAGCACAATCTCGACACTGCAGTGGTGGGGTGGGCTTCTGCAGCAGCCAGGACAGCAGAGGCACTAACAAAGAGACTTAAGACCCACCTCTTCAGAATGTAATCTACTGTACCGTGGTACCTCGGTCACTGAACCCTGTAGATCATGACCCTCCATCTTTCAATATTCTGTCTCTATCCTTTTCTATATTTACAAATATATCTGTCTTGCTCAATTATAACATTACATACTTATTTGGGCTGTTAGCAAGAGTTTATTACATTGATTGATATGTTAATTTGGTGTATTCTATGTTAGAAAATGTATAGCTAAGTTAGCCCTGATTGATGCTGTCATTAGTCTAGCATAATGTTGTTTGGTTATAACTGCCGTATGTTATGACTATTAAACCATGCAATCTTATTTAATTGTGGACAATAATGGACATTATATCGCTAAGGATATTTTCAGACTATGCAGCATACTGTACCATTGTAACTGTTTGTAATCTAACTGTGCTAAATCCCACGTTCTATACTGAATATATATACTTTCTATGCTGACGTTTTACCATTTGTAACATAATTTGTTCATGTACATCACTAAACATAACTTTAAATAATCCTAATATTGCAACATCTTGGGTCCTTGACCAATCGATTTTTAAATAAAAGGGAATGAACATTAAACCAAATACACCTATTAGCTCTACCCTTCACATTGAAAACACATTGCAATGGCTAAAATTGTATTGTGGTGCACTCGCTCACCTTGTTTGTGTTCACACATTATTTACAGAGGGCAGAGGCTGTGTAGGAACACCACATTATTTTACACTGCATGCACAGAACCATAAGCTATGCATGTCGTGTATATTCACTGAGTATGACAACAAATGTAATGGAGTAGGATTGCTTAGTACACCTTTAAGCAAACCAGGTGTTGCTTTTACTGGACCAGTCAAATAGGCTCTTAAGAGAACCCCACAGACAGCAGCCTAGATCAAAGTTGTCCACAGTGAAAGTAAGTGATGTGATAATATTACGCCTCTCACACTTTAAATGAAGACAGCGGGGGCGTGATATAAACTGGAATGTATTGCAGAGGTAATGCAAATGTATTCATCCGGTATCAGTCAGGTGCATCTTAATCTGGCTCTAACATTTGACAAACAGCCCTCAAGGACATGTTCTTGCTTTTCTGCACCATGTGTACATGGAAATGAGACACCAATGTCACTGCTTCCTTTAGGCAAATTAAAATATGTGTTTTTGTTTAGACATTTATGACACTTTAAAGTTCCTAATATGCTGTTTCGTTATAGAAACTCAGCACAAATGCAACTGAATTTTTGAATGTTGAGAAATTAATAATGTTTCACCTGAACAGGTTTAAGTCAAAATTAATATTAGTAGTCAATAGATTGAGCATTTCACATATTTATGGTACATTACAGTATATTATAATACTGCAATAATAACATAATATACTATTAGTGCTATTAGTAGTGTTTAATTGTGTTTATTTTACAAATACAGGGGATGGGGCTGGGGATTAATGTTTGCATACAGTTCTTTATGCATGCAGATACCAAAACAGTAGGTGGCTAAATCCCCCCGAAAAACAGAAAATGAAAACAGAAAGTGCTAATATGTTAGGCTACAAAAGCTACATGGATGATATTCCTAGCCTGATGGCAAAAAAGCCAGGGGAAATCCCTCCTATTAAAGTTATGGATGTATGTATAAGATTTCATAGATTCATTCACATGAAAGAGCACAATGTATTGTAGTTTATTCCAACTATTTGAATATTTGGAATAAACTACAAACTACAGTTTCTACTAAATGAGTCAAATGTTGTTTATGAAATGGGTGCCCAAATAACCCCACAACACAGAAACGTTCAAAAATGTTCCCTCCCCTGTTTGTTGAGCTGCTGTAAAGGGTGCAGGAGAGAGGGGACAGCAGGAGATCCTAGCATTGTGCGTTTGGATAACATGATTGATGACTTTGTTTTCGCTAGCAGCTACACCCTTCCAAGCCAATTGTTTCATTGCTATCAAGCAAACATTGGTCTGGTACAGAGGGGGCAACAGGACCAACATAATTAACTGTGGAGACTACCTGAAGTCTCTACAGTCAAGTCTGGCATGTTTACCTCTTGTGTGTCATCCCTTGTTAAACATTAACTGGAGATAGAGGGATGTTGGCCCATTCCTGGGATGAGGGGCAGGCACAGAGGGTGACACTTCAGGCTGGTGACAGTTCACTATAAGATAATCCTGTAACTATAAATTTTATTTGACTCATTCTATCTTTGCAAATATTTAGCAAAACAATTATCCTAGAGCTTGACTACCTTAGCAATAAAAAGCCTTTTTACCACCGTTATAAATGTAATAATAGGTTTATATGTATTTTCTATGCATATGTTTTTTTTATGCTAAAAAAAAGAAAAAATAATCATGTCATCATAATTTACTGATCATAATGTGTATTATACATTTGTTATTTTTTAAGTTTTTGCATGTTAACAAGTACATAATAGGACCCCCCCTTCCCCCATAAGAAGGTGGTGTTCCCGATTCCCACCCCCAATGTTTGGCTGCCTTTCCTATATGAAGGGCCGACTAAGCTTCAGCCAGGGTGGATTTCTCCATGATAACGACTCAGCTGAAAGACATTTCCACTTAATTACCTTAATCAGGTGCTGTTTTGACTATGATTAACAATTGATTCGATTATGGGATAATATGAAACACATTCACAGAACAGGCACTGACTTTACAAACACATGTACACAAATACACAAATGTTTAGCCTTGACATTCTGCTGCAGTATTGCTTGCTGGCAGAGGCTATGGAAACCAATCAACAGTGTACCAAGCTGTTAAAGGCAAAGGAATTACTGCAGTATCATGAAAACAGAATCAGTTACATGACCATTTTACTTCTAAAGATAAATATGTTTTTTAATGAACTATTTCAAATTAAAATGTAAAATAATTGCAGCCCACTTGTATAAATGATTAGGGTATTAACTCCAAATTACTATTAATGCTGAAGAAATATTAGATTTTGCTTAAAGGTAAAGTCAGCTAAAGTTAATACACTTTTTGTCAAATTCAACAAATATCTCTTTGCATTTCACTAGCTTACCGTTCTCTGTGCTTGTTGAAAAAATAAAATGAGAGCCTAATTCTACACAGCCCTGGCTCTGTAAATTGGAACATAAGTGGAGAACACCGTTCGTTCGTACAGCACTACGCTTTGCTTTTCACTACGCAATGCATTCCTATGTGTGATGCGACACCCGCGCAGGGCGGCGGAGCGATACTGTTTTCATTTGAGCTCGAAGTTAGCATGAATGACTGACCATAGGCTACCTTTAAATTCACTTTTGGTGTAAAGGTCTTGGAAAATGATATCCAAACAAGGAAATACAGTCTGTATTGAGTGACCTCATTGCAATTAATCAGAATAACAACAAAACAACATAGGCTTGTAAACTATCCTAAAAATATTTTACAGGTTATTATGTCAAGACAAATTCAATATTAATGAAATGACTTTTTCCTATAATAATTAGACAATAAGTAACTTTGTGGATTGTTCAAGTTATTGATCACGTGACCATGGTAGACACATAGGGTGGGATTTGATTGGCAACAGCGGGCTATCATCATAGGTCTACTCAGGCTGCACTGTCTGTCAAACCATGATGCTTTGTTCCTTCCCAACATTGTAATCAGAAATTGAACTCTCATCCGCTCTATTGTTCTTTTTATTTCCTCTGTTCACTAGCTGACCATAGAGGGAGCAGGTGAGACTCCGAGAGCAGAATAGTGGAATAAATAAATAAATAAATATAAAAGTCAAATACCATAAAATAATGCACACATCTAATCCTTAGTAAAAGTATTACTACTCTTCTCTGAGAATATAAATAGTATATGAATGTTTAGACGAGAATAGTTTTGACTGAACAAATCTGGATGTCACAGACTTGGTACTCTAAACGCTTTGAGGTCAAAGGTCATTGCACCTATCTGGACACAGAGAGAAGATGGGTCTGTCAAGCAGCTGTCTTGCTTATACTGCCTGAGGATGAACTGCTCTACAATGGGTTGGAGGTACCTGCAAAAAAAGACAGACTGCTGTATATGTACACAAATGAACAGTACATCTACAGCACCTACAGCACCTTTCTTTGAGATGACTTGTTGAATAAAGCATCATGTAAAAAGAGTTCCTGACACTTTATTAAACTGACTAAATTAGTTAAATTGACTAACTTCGTCAAAGTAAACTTCAAATAACTTCATAAATTTATATGATGAGTTGATGACAATCAAATTAAATGTACTGTTGTTAGCAGACCCTATATGTATAACCAATCATGTGCCTGTGTCTGCCCACAGCTCTGTGCATTACACCTTACTAAAGGTCAAAAAAGTAAACAATAAACACAAATAGTGACACCTACTGGTATAGATGCAGCCGTGCTACTGTAATGCTAACCCTGGTAACCTTGACCATCTCTGATAGCTCATTTTGTACAGCGACATTTGAATCTCATTATCTCACATGACTCGGAATTGTATAAAATATATTTCATATATATCTAGACTATATACTGTATATAACATATACTCTTCTTGTTTTGGTCTCAAAACATTAGTGTTATTTAACATGGTAGCAGAACATTTAGCGTCCAGTTTCCTAAAGCTATAGTTATGGTGCAGTCATACCCAAGCACTGGCGTATGCTCTACCTTTTCACAAGGTGACAGCTCCTTTCAATGTCCTTGATATTTAACTATACAACGAGGAGGCACAGTGCTCATAGCAGAAAGTGTATGCTATTCCCATACAGATACAGTTCGCTCTTGAATAATGTCGGGGTGACATTCCATGCTGCACAGCACTCCATACGGCACTGACAGCAGTCAGTCTACACTTGGCATCCCAGTGGTTGCTGTTTGTTACAGCATTTTTGGGCAACTCGTTACAAGCTTGCAAATAGCTGTGCGAGTGTGATACACACAGCATAATAAAGAGCAGAGAAACTCAAGCTGTAGGGTATGCGAAACTATTGTCAGGCACGGACAATGGAAAACCAACATTGGCTGGGAGGGGAAATTTGAGTCTCCAATCTGTTAGACTGTATGTGCTGATAAGAGACGGGGTTCTGCGCCCGCTTTAGCAAAAGAATACAGTAAACACAAACTGTGCGCCAGAGTAGGTCACTGACAGTCTTCCCTGCCTTGGGCTTAACATGACACTTAAGTACTACTACAAGAGGGAGAAGAAAAGGCAAGGCTACACACATTACAAACTACCTCGATTCTCAGCTTGCAGGCTGAAATGTCAGAGCCATTCTTTCAGAACTGGTAGGGAGAGGTGGGGTGGGGGGGTATGTGTGTGTGGTAGGGGGGTAGGGGGTGCGGGGGTTGGACAAAAGACTGGGGATTCTATGGTGATTTGTTGCATTTTCATTATAACTACTTCGATTGTGTAGAGGAGGTAATCATGGATCTAAACAGGCACTGCAAGTGACTGTTTTCCAAGTGTGTAACCCAAAACGCTCTGCCTCTGACAAATGCAGCAGTGTTTTCTCCATGATAGACCCACCTGCTGACAAATCAACAGCATACACTTACATACACTTGTTGCTCAATGTCAACAAGAGTAGACATAAGGACAACAAATAAAATCAAAGGAAGCTGTTTTTCCTCTTTTGATGGATGAACTAATACAGAACATGGAGGCTCATTTCAACTTCTTTTTAATCAAATGTGTGTTTACTGTACCTGTGATATAATGTATATTTCAACACACTTAAAAATCTGTACCTATACTTTATAAGCATTGCCTCTTATTAACAGCAAGACAGGCACTCAAAAGAGCAAATTGTAACAAACAAGACTCTTCCCTTAATTTGCCACACATTGTAGCACCAAAACAGAATATGGGTAAATAAAGGCACCGCCACAGACGGTGATATTTGAGCCAAGGCAAAATTCTCATGTGATTGGGCCCAGTCCGTTTCAGCCCGAAAACAATGGCGGCCAAGGGGACAGTTTGCTTGTGTGTGCCTGTCAATGCACTTAGGCTTAGCAGACAAAGAGGTGAAATAAATCCTGACGGCTACAAAGCCAGATGAAATCCCTCCTATCCCAGACAGGAGCCAGGCTCATCGCTCCCTGCTTGCACCTTTAATTTATCTTGCTCTGCCCCCCCTACACACACACCTCTTCCACTGGCAGTCGCTACTCTATTAAATAGGGGCTGTTAATTATACTGTAATTGTGAGGTGCTCAGGCTTACCGTGGTTGGCAGCTGTCCATCACCCTCAGCCCAGCACTAACCTTACATCACCCACCACCAACTGCAGGCCCTCATGCAGAGCACTGCGTGAGTTTGGTGACATTCACAGTGTGCAACCAGCTTCTTGTTTGTTGTACAGTGAATAATCCAGCTATGCATGTTATCTAATGCTTGTCTAAAGTCAACTATGATGTGACTTAATAAGTAATGCATTTTTGAACATCCTGTGTTGTCTCCCAGCATGAAGTCCTTCCATTTCCCTCAGGGGCGACATTCACAATAAGCCGCATCACAAACCACAAGCAACATGCATCTGTGTTGAGTACAAATAACAGCATTAGGTAATTTAGCAGACATTTTTATCCAATGTGACATTTAATGAATACAATTAAAAGTATTAAGAAAATATACGAGTTAGACATTTTGCTCAAGCATGCTTACAAGCTAACCCACAACCTTGTTTCTGCAGTCAAACACCACATTACACAGTTTTAGGCATGTCATGTGATTGAATTCAATTGCAATTGTGTTTGCTAATTAGCTTAGCCATCACTGTTTAATTAAGGCAGCACATTGCTGCTTTATCTATTAGGCTACTGTACGTTTAATTGAACAGAAATTGACCATAGACCGTTTTAATATGAGGTTGAATTCAGCATTTAAAAAGCTCCCCCAAACTTTAAACATTCACGATAAAGGTCATTTGAAAATGTTCCATAATTTTACTTGACACCTTTTATTCAAACACATTCTGTGATGGCTGGCACTTGTGATTGTGACCAGGTTCATTTCATTAATTTCAGACTTGATTTAATGACGGGGGCTTATGTTTCTGGCACAGTGATCAAGCTTTAAATTCATTGGCATAATGTGTCTGAAGAAAGGTATTCTCATTGGAGCAGGAAGAAGTGGAATTAACATTCCCTCCTGAGTGTAAGTGTAAAGTGCTGCAGTTGTTGGGCCGAGAGCTCCTTCTGTGCCTGTTGTTCCTCTCAGGTCCCCAGGAAGGCGTAACCAGAAGAGCCAGTTGATGCATCGAACACTTACACTGTAAAGACGCTATAGGTGGAGTGAGAAACCAAGCGGTGAAAGCTTTGAAGCAAGTGACCTCCCCTGTCCACATAAACCCTGTGCTGTCCCGATGTGCGCTTTTCATACTGAGCATGGTCTTGTAAATCCCCCCACCCCTCCCCCGGTCTATTTGACTAAAGGTCGGACATCTGTGTCACTTTCTAACTCAGCTCTCCGAACTCCGTAGCCCTCTGTGGACCTCTCCAGACCACTTCTATTCAGGTCTAACAGCCACACCAAGCAAACCAAATTATCAAAACCTCCAAATGGGGCTAGTGCCCAAGGGCCCCTGACCACGGGGGGCTATTCCTAACTCAAAGACCGATTTATATATCTGGTTTTTCTAATTGTATTTTTAATTAACACGATGCCAGAAAATACAGAGCATTTAGCTGTGTCACTATGGGGATGAGGCAGCCTGCAGAATTGACATTTAATTCTCTGTGTGACGTGTGTATGGCTTCACAAGGATAGTTAGCTTCAAGTGTGTGTTTAAATTGAAAAGCATGGCGCATGCTCGGACCGTAGAAGCAGCACATGGTGAGTCTACCTGTCTAGAGGCACAAGACCCAAGTGGTTCAAGAAAGCCTTTCAATAAAGATGCCTGAGCTTCACTACAGGGATGTAATATATAAACAGCATTCTCACATAAGTGTTCCCCTATTCCAGGTGTGATTGAGAGCTGCATAGTGCCATGAGGAGCCTTGCAGCTGGTCCAGAGTGTCAGAAAGTGATGGCTTGATGGGGGTTTTGACCAGCCACTCCAAGCACTTAATGATGACAGATATGAGCGCAACAGGGCACTAATAATTTAGCCAGGTTCCTTCAGCTCCTCAGGGACAACAGTGATGGTCGTGGCTTTGAAGCATGTGTAGATGACAGACCGCAGCAGGTTAGCGATGTATGAAGAAGCATACCAGC
Organism: Forbesichthys agassizii; assembly: GCA_026546735.1. NCBI lineage: Eukaryota > Metazoa > Chordata > Actinopteri > Percopsiformes > Amblyopsidae > Forbesichthys > Forbesichthys agassizii. The sequence continues at coordinate 5,242,404 of JAODLL010000024.1, read as the reverse complement.
TGGGCTAAACATGATTTGAGAACCTGTCCATAGCTGTCGTCATGGCCAGATGCCTTGTATGAATTCATCTTTTTTTTAAAGCTTAATAACAGCCAGGACAACTTAATACAATGATGCAGCAATGGCAATTTCTTGTCATTGTTTATTAGTCTGAAATATATTATTTTTTCCTCACATTTTGTGTTTCTATATGTAGTTTTTACATGCATAAAACATAATTATATTTGCATCCATTTATTTCGTATTTCATTGAAAAACATTCACTGTGAGTCTGGCTTGTGTGAATGCTGGCAATTAAGGTCCATGTATTCTGCTTTGTATTGCTGACCTTCTGAGGAATGTCGTATTACAAGCCATCTAAGCAAAAATGCACCTTTTCTAAAGTGATAAAAAATATGCATGTCCTTGGTCAGGAGAAATGGGGAGAAAAATATAAATATGAATTCCATTACATTTGAGAGGATTTAATTCAGGGCAAATAATTTGAGAGATGAGCTGTTGCTGAAACAGCGGCCTTAATAGACAGGTGTCCACTTAAAATCTCTGGCAAAGCTGAGACTAATGGATTGCTTTATATGCAGCACATTCAGGGAATGGAAAAGGGATTGGGAGAGCTTAAGCGCTTCAAGCACCCCGGACGTTCAAGCTTCCTGCATAAATATGGCAGTTTAATTTCTACAACTCAGGCATTTGTCAGTAGTAACCTTTTCACATCTCTGCAGTTCAAGGCCATGAAAATCTCCCTGTCGCATAGGTGAGACACCATACAATGTGTTAACATAGAGGGATGCTTTTTTGTTTGCATTAGTTTCATTCAGGTACAATTAAAGAGTAACTGCAACCTACATTGTGTTTTTTGAGCTGTAAACTAAAAAATAGGACTGAATTGTCATGGGACACAGTAATGTTTTTATAAAAATCTGGTTGGAAATTGCTCTACGCGTCATGTAATCACCCAAGGTCCTTCTGTCCATAGTGGTCTGCTGCTGCATCATTATAATCAATTGATGTTAATGGGTTAACATCAAAAACACAGCCCCTCCCCTCCCTCAGCTTCTTGACTACATTGTAGCATTTGTAGCAAGTGGGTGGAGTCAGCCTCAGAGCTGGGGTGAAGTTACACTTTAATAGTAGATTTTATAAATAACTTTTATGGAGAATAATCTTAAATGGTTGACTTTACCTAAAACCCATTGATTAGTCTAAAAGGCTTTTATTTATTTGTTTCTAGCTATTTTCACTAGCCAGTCACAGACTAAATAAAATGTACTGTAGTATACAGTACATTTATGTATATACTGTAAAATACTGTAGTAATGAAATGTGATCAAACATGACAATCGAGATGTTTGTGATGTCCTTATTTAACGAAACATTTTACTGTATCACATGACCTTTTGTGGGTTAAATAATCCTAATAAATGTCAAGGTAATTTAATGATAATTTTAACTATTGTAATGTCCAATTGGTCCCCCCAGAGAAGCAATCTATACAAATGGTCTTGCACATGTCACTTTATACTGTGTGACATGGATGCTAAAAACGGTGGGTGGCACAAGTAGGGATTCCCACCTAGTTGACAATGTGGCCTGAAATTCTATTCAATTATTTTCCATGGTAACTGTGTGTGTGTCTGTGTGTGTGTGTGTGTGTGTGTGGGGGGGGGGGGGGGGGGGGGGCGGGGGGG
>JAODLL010000024.1:5221862-5240706 GCA_026546735.1 Forbesichthys agassizii | reverse complement strand
GAGAGAGAGAGATCCTTTGAAAGGTTGTTTCCTCCCCGCTCATGAATTCCAAAGTCTTCACAAGCCTACAAGGTAATTATACACCTTGAAACACTTAAAGGTAGACAATATGGCGAGGGCATAAGCCCTCTAATTCACTGTGCCATACAGGAAAGCAACAACAACAATAACAATAGGAAAACAATGTGACCGTATTCACACTGCCTGATAGCCTCCAGCAGTCGCAACATCGGCTGTGTCCAGATATCATATTGCACACTGCAGGCTATGTTTATAACCCTGACACTGCTGTAAAGCCACTCTGAAGTTATTTCAATATGTAGTAATTAAAAAGAACAACCGCCTATCGTTGTAATAAACCATAAAAGCGGTGTAATCTCATGGTGTCATCTAGTGGCTGTGCTGTCTAACTGCAAAATGTTCAATTCACATTCAAAGTTGTAGCAGGTTCTGTTGCTGCAGGGCTCTATCTGAGGTCCAGTCTGGCGTTGAATCCCACACAATGTACTGGTACCAGGCACTGTCCTTCACCTGTGGTTAGGAGGGCGGAGGCTGCTATACTGAGATGACACAGCTCTCATTGCTTCTCTTATGCTGTCTCCAGACTCTCTCTTCTGTCAGAGGAGAGTTGAGGGCTTGCGTCAGCAACAAATAAAAGCTCCTGTGCCTTTCAAGGCGCCCTGGTTGCCGGGTCACCACGCGTCACAGAAGACCAAGGCTGACATGCATCAGTGTAAAGGCACTGGTGACCCCCCCTACCCACAGACACAAACGCCCTGTATCCATTCTCTTTGTGAGGGGATGCCTGCTGAGATGGGGCAGGGGGGCTGTGTTGGCGAGTGTGGCTAAGGCCATGGAGGGGGGGGGGGGGACATCCAGTGCCGCCGTCGGGCCCCTTTCACCACACACACAAGGCAGTGGGCTGAATGGCAACACATGACAGACCTGCACTCAGGGGAGCCAGCACGACCAGCTGACAGGCTAACTATCTGATTGGACGGACGTGGCAGGGAGAGAGGGGGAGAGAGAGAGGGGGAGGAGAGAGAGCTGCAGTTAATCTGGCCTTCCCCCTTCACCTCTTCAGGAAACGGAGGTAGGTAGGAAAGAAGGAAGGAAGGGAGGAAGAAGCATGTAGGTCAACTGATGGAGGGGAGGGTGAGGTGAAGATGTAGACATGGGGCATATTTGAGAAAACACAGAAATCATAGCATTTGATAATAATACTAATACTGCATCACAACCTGCTGTATATTTGTGTAGGTATCCACTTGTTCAAATATTGTTGTGTATTTCAACAATCTTTACAAATATATGTACATTTTTCTCAATGACAGATTTTTTTTAGTAAAGGGGTCGTTGGCCTTGAAATGAATTGAACGGGTACAAAAGCTGATAATCACTGTTTTAAGGTGAGAGGTGGAGTATATAAAGTGGATATATATGTATATTATATATTATGGATATGGTAAAAACTATCCCTCAAATGGTCACGAGGATGATTCTACTCTTGTATTTCTAATCTAGCATTACTGTCATTCACCCTTCTTCAGTGGCGTTCAGTGTAGCACAATGAGATGTTTCTCCAAGCTCTGAGTTATGAACCACTTCATTCTTCCAGAACGGATGCCGTAAAGCAACATTGATTGTTACTAGTGTTTAAGATGTTCATTTTGAATCATCACTTTTTTGTATGCATTAAGGACATGCCATTGCTTTATTTAATTCAAGCCATTGGCTTCTTTTTATCCTTTCAATTTGCATGGTTGAAAACTGGGCCTTGAAGTTTTCATCTTTCATCAAGGTTTTTAATAGCACACACATATTTATTGAAAAAACTGACCTTGGGATATTAATTGGATAGAAACATAAAAAACATAATCTGGCCAAAAACTTTCTAATTTCACCCTAATATTGAGTGTCACACAAAAAATAATAGGTTCACTTGTAATGACCAAAGACAAGGTTTTCAACTCAAACAAACATTTCATGACACACACTGCACACAGTAAAACACACAAACAAATGTTTGACTGTTTTTGGTTTGTGACACATACAGTCAAAAGTTACATAGCAAAAATTACCAATATTTTATTTGTAAGTGAATAAACAAAAGTACAAACAAACAAACAAACAAACAAAATAATAGCTTTCATAAATTATAGCATTCATATACAAAATATTGTATACTCACAAAGTACAAACTATTTAGCTTTACAGAAAAGAAGTGGGTCAATAATGTATGACCAAAACATGACAAGGTACATTTCAAAGATATTATTTTACTAATGATTTTTCTGTTTTAAATCTAGTTGTATTATTAGAACAGCATTGCCCCATCTCCCAGCCAAAATGGGAAAATTAAATTCACTAAACATGGAAATTGACTTAACTACACAAATACTAAATCAGTAGTGGGCTCCTGCTGATGAGATTTGTTTATAAAGCAATGGGTCATATTCCCCATCATTTGTGTACCAAAAACATTATATTGTTGAAAACTATGGAGTTTATATTGTATTATGCCAACCATGCAAAACATATTACTTCACAAAGAAAATCCTAATCACACCAATCATACTACATTTATCATGCAGAGATTCAATCTACAATAGTATCATAAGCACACACACACACGCACATGCATGCGTGCGCCCGCTCACGCACACACACACACACACACACACACACACACACACACACACACACTTACATCAATAGACACTCACAAAAACCAATAGAAATATCAGGAAAACAGCAGGGATACCCCATTTTCTTGGCAGCTTCTAAGTGAATATCATTGCCTTCCAGCAGTCGCTAAGCTAATGTTATTATAAGGGAATCAATAGTGTCATGCAGGAACAACATAGATGCACAAAGAAGCATTATAACAAGGAAATCCCCATGACAAATCTTGTTAGCGGGCAGTGGAGTGGCCTGCTCCTCTAAAGGCCTGCTGTCGCACTGACCCTGCTTAACCCCTTGATTTTCCGGGTTCAAGTCCAATTAACCTTTGGCTGGAGCATGGGTACTGCCACCAGCACAGTCGATACCAGTCCATTGGTAATCATTTCATTTTCTGGTTCATCAAAGGGGCTTTGGCCCCACCTCACTGATTTCAATCAAAGACGCGGCCATTCGTCATTCTGGATGTCTATGAGATTTCGACGCAGTCTGAACATGGGGCAGGATATGCATGCTAGCGCAGTATTGGCTAACTGGGTGGAGGTGGGGTCTATTGAGACTAGAGCAGAGCTTTGTGACCCCTGAACACCAAATATGAACCTTGTTGCACAAAACACAACAGCATATATTTGACTAAAGATCTGTAAACTGGATCAATTGTAATTATATAAAATAAATAGCAAAACATTTTCTTAAAATTACAATTGCATAAAGGCATCATGAAGCCTTTAATTTAAATGTGTAATTATCAATAAAACCTATATTCTATAGACAATCTACAGTAGGCCTACTGCTCAGCCTCCATTGAACACACATGTTGACTGGATTATGTTAGCCATGGTTTTGTCTGTGAGACTCTGACTGACAGCTGACCCAGAGGGTCACAGCAAAAATCAAAGTTGTAATTGTTAAGGGTCAGGGTGTCTTGACACTATGTTTGTGGTATGTATGCTGTGATTTGCATGAGAATCAGAAATTAGAAAGCTATATATATATATATATATATATATATATATATATGGAGTTTAAAATATGCCACAATCTCTCCCAACGTGACACAACAGGATCAAAAGTTGCCCATCTGCTGATGAACAGGAGGGTCTGACTCCCCCCTTCCCACACACACACACCCCATACTGACAGGGCCTGTATATGCGCTGTGAGGATTCCTGAGCTGTGTCAATACAGTGTCTTACTGGCTATTAACAATGCACTGCTGAGAGAGCAGGGACAGGGGTGGGGGGGTGGGGTTGATAGCTGTATGGGTGGTGGGTTTCCTCTTTGTCACACCACATGGCTGGACGTCTGAATATGGGCCATGGGGGAGCTGTTCGCTCAATTGTTCCTCTCTGGGTGACATGCATCCTGCCTCCATATGAACTTTGTTTAAATAGCCCAGCTTCATTTAGAAGCATGTGCCCTCATTCCCTCTTGACAGATGTATCTTTATTCAAGGATTTATTCTGTTTTTTTTATGGGATTAGGATTATTTAGACAGGATTAGGGTTATTATTTCTGGATATAACTTGTCATAAAGGAGGAACAGTGTATTGCTGTTGCTTGCTTGTTTTTCCAATTAATGCATGTGTCTTTTCTGTGGATATGTGATGTATGCTTCTGTTTACATAATATGTCAGGCCTGCAAAACAATATACAGTAAATATTAAATTACAATACAAATATGGACACAAAAACGTGATAAATGGAGGCTCATGATAACTGGAAAAAGACATTATTCAAATCCTATGCAGCAGTATGCTACTGTACGCTCCCTGTCAATTGCATGTCAAGTCATTACGACATGACAGTTTCAAGATACTTCTGCATGGTGGTAATCTATGCAGACCTACATGGAAAGTTCATGCCAGGAAGCAATATACTGTGCAAAAGGTTTCCAGCTATTATTTAACATTATTATAATAAAATGTAAAACCTAACAGTAACTACTCTTAGGATTGCCCTCATTTTATGTAAAGTACACACTTTACAGTATAAAGTTCTTACAAGTGATTAAAGCAATTCAAATGTCATATTATATATGAACTTGCACAATAGAGCAACACTTACAATTTATCCACATACATTCGACAATATAGCCAAAGAATGTATTTGTTAAGGACGCAGAAATGTATACTTATAATTTAAATCTAATGTGGTTTGATGAATCAGCAGCCTTAGATTGGTGGAAACCAAGTGTTTCACATATTTTCTGATGGAGGGAATAACAAAAGATGGCCATTCTATATTGTTGCATTGTGCATGACAAATACTCAATCACTAACAGTTTACACAATAAACTGGCATTTAAACAACACATTACAAGCAATTCCATCTGATGGGACGGCCACCATCATTGTTTCACTGCTTTCTCCATGTGTGTCCACTGTTTATGCCCCTGCCAGACATGCAGCTAATACACATATCCATGGAGACACTGGGATTTACAGCAAATCCCACAGCAATCCAGTTACAACCAAGTAAGAAAAGAAAAGCCTGGTTAGATGTCACAGTTGTTGTCATAAAAGACAGTTGGGCTGTAAATGTGAATGGCTGAACATTAACACACTTCCTATTTACATCTTAAAAGAGAACGCACGTTTAGTACTGAAGTGAACTGTTGGCAAGGTAAAGATAGCCCTGACTAACATTTCACATTCAAATACGTTTTGGAATTATAGAATCTTATAGTTATTTTAGTAAAAGTTATAGTAATTTATTTATTTTATTTTAATGCAATTTATAGACCATTATACTGTAGGATGTAATGGCGTATTTCCATTGCATTCTATGTAAAAAAGCGCTTCAAAAACGCTAGGCGATGCGGAAAAAGATCCAAAGCGAAAGCGCTCTGCGTCAGCCTCGTGACAGCTATGCGTGCAGTGTGCAACAGCCTTTATACTCTAAATAACAAATATTGCAAACTCTGTAAACAATGCTTTGAAAAAGTGTGAGCAAACATTTGTGCTGTTATTCATGACTTCTAATTGTTAGCTCTCTAGTTTATTCCCTGACCTCTGAACTCCCACTAACAAAAACAAATTCACTTTCTCATTGATCTCGGCCATTTCTCCTGTAATATAACAAAAGCAGACACGTTAATAAAGGGCTCGGCATTCATGTGTCTTAGTAACCAATCAGTTGATAGGTCATTGGAACTGAGTTCTGAGAATATCAATTCCTTGGAGCAAATAAGAGGACAATATATAGATCCACAGTGGCCCCCGAAAGAGAGCTTCTTCTACCCCCACACCAATCTCCCAGCGCTCCTCTCCCAACTCATTTCACCTGACCCTTACTTGTGTAGCATATAACGTCTCACCTGACTTCTAAAATGTATCACATTCAACCCTGAAATGAAGGAGAGGACAGCCTGTAAGGCAGGGGGCTATACAGTATGTGGAAGCCGTTTGACCTTGCTGCCATGATCATCTTTTATATCACTAATCTAAGACTTGATGTGGCATAATAATAATAATAATAATACATTTTATTTATAGGCGCCTTTCAAAGCACCCAAGGTCATTACAAAACAGAAGTAAATAACAATAGGACAATGATAGCATAAAAAACAATAATACAGTACATAAAATAAGCAAGGTTCTAAAATGAACTAATAAAACAGAAAATTGCTGCATCCAGATGAGCAGTGATCATGTTGAGTATGCCAGTTTAAAGATATGTGTTTTTAATCGAGTTTTAAAAATGGAAAGAGAGTCAATGTTATGGATGTCTGGTGGAAGGGAGTTCCAGAGGCGGGGAGCAGAGCGGCTGAAGGCTCTAAACCCCATGGTGGTACAGCGAGGTGAATAGAGGAAGACCTGAGAGTGCGTGCGGGTGTGTTAATTTGAAGAAGGGCAGTGAGGTACAGAGGAGCAAGATTGTGAATAGCTTTGAAAGTGAGGAGCAGAATGTTGAATTCAATGCGATATTTAACAGGACAGCATAGAAGTCACAAGACACCCCCCAATTGTATCATAGCATATTTATTGTTAAATAGGCTGTTATTGTTTATGTCCGTTATTCCAAATGTTATAATATGTTCATTCTTAATAAACCAAATAACAGAACAAATATCATTTACACTCAATACTGTGTTTTCCTTGCACCCTTCCTCACATTTGATCCTTATATGTATTTCTTTCTTGTTATACCAAATTACAAAATATGTCTCGCTAGCTTCTTATCAGCTGTAGCATCCGAGGTGTAGAGGACTGTCTAAACAGGAGAGGGTGTCTGGTTTCCCAGAGAGACCCTCTGAGGGCCATGTGAAAGGAGACTGTGTTCGGCGAAGAACAGCTCTTGTCCCCTTACTTCCTCAATGCTCGGCTCCATCCTCCTCAGTCATCGAGGTCGTGTAGCGGAGCCTGGCTGGAGGCTGAGGCGACCCTCTCTCACTTAGTTTTGGGCATGTCCTGCCTAAGGATTTACAAACATGTGCCCCTCCCCCCCTGGCCAGCACCAATTGTTGTCTTTATCAGGTGCAGTGACTGCAGTTGACAAGTAGAGCAAAGCAGGCTGATAGACACTTCCTTCCAAAGACTTGAATAGTGAGGTCACCATGTTGTTATTGATAGCGACCTGGGAAGGACAACAATCATGGATGACCAAGGAATGCCTTGTTATCCACAGCTGCAGGACAAGGTGGGATGTTTATTCAAGTGGGGGATTTATTTATGTGGGGCTACAGGGATCTGTCATACTGTAGAAAGACGGGTGGGATATAATTGTTGCGTTCATAAAACGACATGTTACTATTTTGATGTGCCATGCTGGGTTAATAATGTTAACACCGTTATTATTATTATTATTATTATTATTATTAAGATTAAGTTAAGTTTTTTTAATAATTTTAGGGTACAGTATAATAACACATGTTCAAACAAAGACCAGAGCGTATCTCTCTGCCATCTTTCAACATGCCATACTGTCTTGATCCATAGCCTTGATTGCTATTGATTGTCTGTAAGATTTTATTATAAAATCAATAGTTTTCAGGGACAGTGATATACTAATGCTACATAAGCCCACAGTTGTCACCTGTGTAGTCCCCATATGTGACAGAATGGCCAGGAGAATACATATCATATTAAGTAGCATTGATTTCATTATCATTCTGATAAGCTAGTGATCTTATACATACACATCAATCATATCCATGCGGATTGTGTGACCACACTGAGATAATACAGTGTGTACACATGGCTTTACCTTGTTAAGGAGATACAATGGATTTTACATGTACACCAAAGATTTGATTTACTGCATACCTATGTTAATGGTATAGGTATATTGTCTACAGGTCTACATTGTATTATTGTGGTGGTGGGGTGGATTTAACATTCTTAACAAATTGTACAAAGTTGTGGAGATGTTAAACACAGGCATGTCAAAAAGACGTAAATACAATCTCATGCCTGTGGGGTTTGTCCACGCCCCTTTAGCCCTGCCTACTCTGTGTGAGTTTTGTTTGTTGTTCGAATGGTTTTAGCTACACTTAGAGAACAAGGGCCCAGTAAACTACATACATATGAAAATGTGTGTGTTGTTAAGTCTCAGAGATCCAGAGAACAACACGTACAACTCCTAGCAGTCTGCTAAGCTTAACGTTCTCTGTGCGCACGGATGAAAACATCTGGTGTTTCTACACAGCCATGGCTCTGTAAATAGGAACAAAAACAAAGTGATGCAGAGCGCACCACACAAAAACAATATCCTAGCCTTTGCAGTGTGTTTTTAATGTGTGGGGCGGAGCTTCTGATGTAGCACTCCATGTTGTTGAAGGTAGAGTTCTTCACGGGTTCCAAAAATTGGACCCGATCCGAAATGAACAAAGCATTTTTCAGTCAACCTGATTTGCACAAATGAAAAACCCATAAATTGAGATACGTTTTGAACGGACCCGACAAAAAAAAGACCCGCACCCAAAAAGTACAGTGGATTTTTTTTTAAACGGACCAATACCCGTTCGGGTTCAAAAGACCCGTTGAGTACCAAAATAATAAACAGAACCTTAAAAATGCGTCGCAACAGGCCATGTCGCCATCAACAGTCAAGGAATAGCAGAAACGTTGGCTGAGGAACGCACAGATTTCCACGCTCACACTGCCGTCAAATTATAAAAATAATTTAAACAAAAACCAACGCTGGACCTATTCGATGTTTCATTTTCTAATTCCTATCATGGACAATGGTCAGATAATGAACCGCAAGCAAGTATAAGTATAAGCTAGTTGCCAATACATGTTCAGGGGCGCTGGCAATAGTATCGCTCTCTGGTACTGAACCTGCCTGTTTCGTTTTTTTCTGTTTCAACATTTTGTAATTGCTTCTTTATATATATTTAAGATACATATAATTATGTAAACATATTTACTAATGAATTAACGGGTCCAGCTGGTATATGGCATTTACCCGAGAATTGTAGCAATTATGTCAGACCCGACCCAGATCCAAGTCAAACATTCAAAGTTGGACCTGACTCGGTCGGGTCTCAGGTCAGTCTAGGAGCCAGTCTAGGGGAACTCACCAGAAGTGAATAATCTGTACTGCCAAAGCACCAGGGAAGCTTTGAGTCTCCAAGTACTTGGTCAATATTTGTAGGCTGCATGGTAATGGGCTTCAAATGGACACAAAAATGGTACAGTAACCAATGGTTTCTATTTAGTAACTACTGTAATGGTGTTACTAATGTAGTAGTGTTACAGCGAACCCAAGTGAAAGCATTAGTTCCCTTTTCTGCTCCAGAATGAAAATACTCAATTCTAAATTTCATAACGATTTCAAAGCATATAGCGCAGAAACATAACCTTACTCTACAATATGTCAGCTAGTGCACTCTAGACAGTCAGGCTCAATTATATATAAAAACCTCGTTGTTTCTGTGTTTTTAGTGGGTTTTAATGAATACCATTTCCCACAAGTGCATGGCCACATCAATTATGTAACTTATTTTCTGGGAAGGAAATAGGCTGTTGGCTTTAGTAATATTTGAATATTTCCCAGCAGCAAAAGCCACCTGTCAATCATCATAAGAACCATCTACAACTACTTGCATTAGTAGCAATAAAAATGCTATCTGAACAGTTTGCTTAAAAGGTTGGAGGGGGTGGGGTCATTATTATAGTAGACTTAAGGTACTGTAATGCACGGCATGCAAAGAATGCAATGCCTAATATGTCACCAGACTGAATGCAGTAACACGTGTAATGATATGTGCGGCTACCCTAATAGGCCTAATAAGTCACAAATGTACTGAATTTGCTCATTAAGACTGGGCCTGCAGCAAGCTACATTACTCAACATCACATGTGGCAACACACTTCACACACTTGACTTTACGTCCTTAGCTCGCTTGATCCCTGAGTCAGATGGAAGAGCTTTATCCTCTCTCCACAAGTGCTCAAGTTCCTCCTTCCCTCTTCTTCCTGGAAGAAACGGCAAGACACATGGACACCAAGGGGAAGGCAGACTATAGTGACAATAGTCCTGTGTGTAGGACCCTCAAGGATTATCTTCTCTCCGCTGGGGCCCTTTGTCATGGAGGATCTCCCCGAATAGAAGGCACAGCTGTAGCGTTAACTAATGCACTGGTTGTCAATGTGGGTGTTCGGCCCTCCCTCATCATAATTTATCATCTAATTTAAACTGATACAGTATATTTCCCCAGGAAATGGATCTCAATCAGCTTTATGCACGTGACCCCACCTCAGCTGGGTCCGATCCCTGTTACAAGGAGCTACAGTAGGTTCAGCAAATCATTTCATGATCTAAGGGAAGATGACTCCGCCCACTCCACAGATACCTGAAAAGATTTCTACTGAAAAGCTGTTTTAACATACTAGTTTTACTGTGTACATTACAATGTATCTTCGTAGCTACATTGTATTCTTCCAGCCAGTGCCATCTGACCAGCGACACTGGTTCCAATTTGGAGTTGGTCCCCGGGCGCTGCACAGCGGCTGCCCACTGCTCCCTTGTGTGATGGGTTAAATGCAGAGGAGGAATTTCGCAGCATAAAAGCACCTTTACCTTTTACCTTTGTAACAATGAAGCTTTCAGACTGGAAAAAAAGTATTACTAAATACGGATGACAGTAGATTTTTGACATTATATATACTGTATTAGATATACTGTATATATATATGTGTGTGTGTGTGTGTGTGTGTGTGTTGGCTATCAGTAATATTGTGAGTGGTCAGAGTGACTTATGCAAGTTCAAGGACTTTATTGATCGTCAACCTGGTCTTAATCAAAGTCTGTCTTCTGCACCACTCCTGGTGATTAAATAAGTCAGACAGCGCTGACATAAAATCTTTGACTTATCCATTGCTTCTCAATCACAACTGCTACACTCAGCAGAAGCCTTTGTTCTCTGAAGAGGTTCAACACAGGGTTTGATTTTTCAAAAGGGCAATGTCATCAAAAGGGTGTTTTTTTATTTTTATTGGTGAACACTGAACAGTAAAGGTAACATCTGTTTGTATCAGGCAGTCGGAGAGTACAGTGTTTTGTTTTATAGCCTTGCTCTATGTGATATCGAGGAATTTAATATTACCGTATACTCTATGTCTGTTCCTGGGATGAACAATAAAGAAAACCCCTTAGTTGCATACTTTCAAAATGCTTTTATAAGTAGATATTGTTTACCCTGCTCTCTCGCATACACAAGAATGTAAACACTGTAAGTCGGAAATAATCACAAAGCAGCTCTTGCTGTCATTTTATAGCTCCTTTGATAATCTATGGTGTGTACTGGGCTGTTGAGGCTAGAGAACAGGGCATTTGGACTGACAGTTCTTAAAACGCCTGCAGGATCACAGATAGCTGAAATAACAGCTGTCTGACACACCTCAAAGCAATTATTCACCCAGGACAGTGCAATGCTGGGTCGTGTCATTATTTAGACACTATGAATTAACACTTTCGCCGTTGAACAATACAATAGCAGCACTTATTGAACAAATGTTTTTGTTGTGTAAAAAAGAGAACAGTTAAGGGCAGCCTTTTAAAGGGAAGGTCAGAAGCCCAAGCCAATCTAGAAGGGAGCTGCTAAGGTTGTTATCACAAGCCGGCATTCTCCAAGCTAGGTTGCCAAGCTATCTCACACCTGACGTAAAAATATACACAGCGATAACACAAGATATAAGCAGAAACAGTTAACTCCAGATATACACAAATGCATGTGTATACATAGACTGTAACTGCACACACACACACACACATGCACACAATTCTTCAACAATCCTGGTGTCTTATTTTTCTCTATCCCCACCCTCCACCTCATTGTTCCATCTTTGAATCCAATCTCTGCTCAATCAGCATAGGTGGTCATGTTTCCTTCTTGCTGTTGCATGTTACACACAGATGCTAGCCAAGAAAGGAAGGTCACACATACATTCAAGTGTTACTGATCTGTTGCACCTTTTCATATAGTGATGGGGGCCAATAGCGAGGGAGAGGTTATCAGATTAGTTAAGAGAAATAAAGGTGTTGGGCGGGACAAAGGTGTGGCTGGATCTGATTAGCGGGCAAACAAGTGTAACATTGGGGTATTGACACAATACCACCATCGCCACTTCTTTGAAAGTTGATCTTTGGTTTCTAAATACGAGGGTAAAGGCAGGACAGGGGCAAAAACTATGAATCCTTGACACTATCTTCCAAGATGCTAATCTGTTGGCTTTCAACATCCCTCAGACACGCCACCAAGATCAGATGTTTCCCGATAGCAAGATCAAGTGGATCCACATAAAAGTTATTCGAAAGAAAGAATGCGCTGTTGATCATAGCAGATCTCATGGGGGCTGAACGCTACCTGCACGTTTATGTACACAAAATACATTATTCAAATGTATGTATACAGCTAAAAGAAACAAGATATTTTCTACTGTAGGTTTGCTGTAATTACTTTCTGTCTCAAATGTAAGGAAACAGCACATGCATCACACACGTATCCCACATACTCAAGACCATGAAAGCTATTAATAATAATAATAATACTAATACATTTAATTTATATAGCACTTAAAAAGTACCCATTCCTACAGTATGTGGGAAAACGTCGACGTCAAAAAACGACGTCAGAGGTGATAATTACACACACAAAAAACAACAGTACCTTTAACAAGAGTAAGCTTACAGTATTCATGCACTGTTTGCACTGCCGATAGTTGTTTAAATGTTATCTTTTGGATAGAATGTACATGAGAATTTCAAAACATTTTAATCGCTTAAGCTTCAAATGGCAATCTCCTGATATATATTTGCACTATTGGAAAATATAGATAGATAGGGTCTAACTTCAACCAAAACTATCCAATGTGATGTAGATAAAGAGTTGAGTCATTTCATGTGACGATAGTATCCTATACTATTTCTAATGAAGAAATGTAAAATAAAATACAAAAACATGATAAACGAATACTACAGGATATAATCTTCTTGACACAGGAAATTGTAAATTGTCTACTTGACTACTACATATCAAAGTATCCTATTACTTATCAATAAAGACATTAGAGTACTAATGCCTGTAATTTGGGATGCAGAGGCGAACAGTGTGCTCTTGTTCCTAATTTCTAATGTTTTAAGTAGAAATTGTAAAACATGAAAATGTGTGTGTCTGTATTTCCGCTGTGTCCGATTGGTTATAGATGGAAGGGTGACATAAGCTACTTTGCAGCTGAAGATGGAGAATATCCCATCACATGACAAAGCGAGCGGATGGAGAGAGGGAAAAGGACACCGTAAAGACACAATAGAACAGGAGAAGGTGTATGTGTGTGAGATGGCCTATGCTTTTTTTGACCGCTTAATAGCAATATATGAACTACTTAGGGTTTACCACTCAAACTACATATTACTGGATTTTGTTCCATCTTCTGTTGCATTACTGGATTCCCGGTCCACTTTGCAACTTGTGTTAAGTACTGTGATATCAATGACGTAAGACAAGCGTAGGTGGGCAGCAAAATAGATTAGATAGTTTCATTATTGATTTACCACAATATTCTAAAGTTACTTTTAAAGCTCCTGACCACTGTCTGAGAGGCCAGATGATCGCACAATGTCATTATGGTCTCATTTCAGAGGCCCTTTTAAGCCTATCTGTGTCATTTCTGAGAATATCCTGGCAAATAGATGAAAATAACACATTTATGGTTGAAAAGTCAATTTTCAAGACCACTAAATTACCCAAGATATATCTCCACCCCTGACATATGCATTATCCAAACTCAGATTGACCCATAAACAGCAACAAGAAACTGAACAACGAAATTATTTATTACAGAAATAAGACATAATATATTCTATTGTAGGTTGAATGTTAGTTATAGCACCTTGTATTATTATTACAGAATACATAATTACAAACTACAATGTCTGGGTCTAATTTGAAGTTGACTTAATTGATTTAGCTACATTTGCTTCAAAGTTTTGTAAAGGCAGTAACACATATATTAATTATTATTATAATGTTACTATAATGTTCTACTACAATAATCCATATGTACCATATGGTCATAGATGTGGTCAGCAGCGATGTGAGTTGCAGATTCAAGTGTTGTCAGGATGGCAAATTGAAACGTTTGAAAGATAGGTGTATAGAACATATGCTTTCACATTTCCTGCAGTATAGGGCAATGTGCCAGTATCCACATGGCAATGGCAATTTGAATCACAACATAACACAGGAGAAGCACCTCCAAAGATCTGAGATTTAGGGCCTAGTATGATCTGGACCAGAAGGCATTTACTGGAGAAGAATGTCCACTATACAGCATATATCAATTGACATTTTTAACGTAGATTTTACTAAGAAGAAATAAGTATGTAAATATATATAATAATATAATTGACTGGAAAACTTGGCCTGGCCTACACAGGTTAGCTGCTTATTCCCAAGTAGAAATAAGTTACCAGACATGATTTTACATTTAGTAACATCATTCAGAGCAATGAAAGTTCTAGTTTGGGAGCTGAGCTGTTGCATTAAGGTAATTATTGCAATTACTTGGCTATGCAGTATTTGCCTTCTTTTGTGATGCATATGAATGCATACCATTTCACAATGATCAACTCCCTGGTAGTTTTAGGTACCTAAAAACAATAGAAGGACAAGCTATGTCTTTTTTATCTTTTGGATCAAAAATCTATGGCACATCACTTCCATATTGTAATTTTAAGGTTAAATTGTGCAGGTACCCCACAATACCACTGAGTTTATAGCAGATGCTTATGACAATCTACTGGAGGTGCTGGACAAAAGCCTTGACATTCCGCTCATACGTCATATTCCCCAGCCATGTGGTGCCCTGTTTGTGACAGATTCCCTTTGTGCCAGCCATCTCCTCTAACTGCTCTGAACAGTTATACCTTTCTGAATGGATCTCTGTTGCTATATTGAACCAGAGTGAAAAGCCAATGGTGGCAGAGGAATTATTCAGGTAAGAATGTGACATATCCAAAATACCAGTTGCTTTTGAGTTGCGCGCAACATGTTCAATTTGTGCTCACAGTTGTGTTGACCCCATTCAAACAACCTTCAACTCTAGTCGTCAGAGACCCTATATGTGTCATTTTGACATATAGATTCTGTACAGCATGTAGAGATATATGTGATGCATAACACTTTATTATGCCTGTTTGAACTATGTGCACAGGGCATGTCGAAGGAAAAGCCATTCTCTGCACTTTAACAATAAAGTCTGTATATTTCAATACCCTTCTTGGAGTGGCTGTCTTTCTCTCTGCTTGATCCACTGCAGGTACTGCAGCCACTGAAATAGCTAGCTACCAGTATCAACATCTCTAGAAGTACAGGCACAATGGTCCGAGCACAGCTTGAATATTTAAGTGTGAGGAGGGTGGGGAGATGGTGGATAGCTCTTCAGGAGCCATTCAAGCCCATCTCTGACATATTCCATGGCCTTGAAGTCTCTATAGAGCATGGCTGTGCTCTGCGGGCTTTGTTTACAGATCACGCGTTGTTTACTATAAAGCCCAGCGTCAACCCTGGAGATGTGGACCCAAGATGTTTTATCTCTTGTCAGGGCCTGCTTCAATTAAATTAATGGAATCCATTCAGCTACCCTCTTTGGCGTTCCCTTTCAGGCCCGGCACAGAGAATACATTAAAACCATCTTAGGACCTCAAGATGGTGCATCATGGTATTAGCTGCAGACAGTCATTTTCACTATCATATTTTCTCCTTTTTTACTTTCCTTTTTTTTACCGGAATAATCAATGAGACCTGGACCTCGCTACAGCTCATCAATATGTTGATGCTCAAATGTATCTCGGGCACAGTAACTTACTTTGTTTTTTTGTTTCTGTAGCCTCTTTATCTTCTGATGAACTTGTTAATGCAATGAATTCATTACTGTTGCATGGTGGAACCCACCACAAATATGGGTTCTTTGTTTCAAATATGTCTTTTTATATAATTTATTTATCATATATATCATTTATATCATTTATGCATTTCTCAATAATGTTTATCAAACAATTATTAGTGCCTTGTACAAACAGCACACCATCTGGACGATAATATATATATCCAGACATGGTATATCATTGTTTATTTTAATTGTTTTATTTCCAGCATGCATAATGGTTATACAATGTAATGTAAGTCATACAATTATAATAACACGTCGTATAAGCAAAAGGTGAGTTTTGTAAGGTATTCCTCATATCCCACTGTTTGAGAAAGAGAACTAAGATAAATACTGTACACAATGAGAGTGTGATTACTGGCCACATGCTGACATTGAGTGATTATTCATTTGTTGTTTTATTTGGTACTGTACATGAGAAAATCTGCAGATAGTGAAAGTATCTGCCAGGATTTGATATAGGCTTTAGATTTGTGATACTGGTGCTGTAGAACATAATCTCCAAAATCTAAATAATTTTAAGAAATCATTGCCCTGAAATAGTCAGTGGTCACTGACAGCCAAATCAATTGGATGATGACTTATAAGAAAGCATGCATTATCCCAGTTCCAGTGTTAGCATATGGTAGGGCTAATCGTAGCTGTGGTCCACCTCTGAATGGACAGACATGAAAATTACCTGTCAGCTGTCAGAGGGAAATTACTGCCAAAGAATGTGTTACAGCTCTCGTATTCTCCTCCTGTCCTCTTTGTGTGTTGATATTACACCCTTCTGCTGAGTAAATGCCTACAAAAACCAAAGATTTGCTGCCCCTAAAGTTCGGCGCATTGAAATTAGGTGCGATTATGCTCAAGCAACAGCAAGACCGGGCTTTACGGTGATTTTCTGTTAGAATGTGACAGCATAAATGCTTTGATAGTTCTGACAGAGTCTCGTGTCTTCACAAACAACTGACATAGGATATACTTAGCTGCCAGATAAGCATGCAAGACGTGCATGAATCCTCAATTATCAGAATAAACTGATTCACAACAGCAGCATCAGTTTTTTGCAAACCGTCAGATCCCCATTGTCAACGTCACCATTTGGCACATGATCTATTTAAATGCATCTATTTAAATGCATATTTAACACATACAAGTGAATAACTGACCTATAGGAAATTGAATGATGAGGATGACAGCATTTTTTTTGGTGTGTTTTAGACATAATACTCACTGCATTTGTACACTGTAATGTATAATTACGGCAGTCACTGAATGCACATGGTCCAAAAGAACAGTCAGGAAAGGTGAAGTCAACCTATAAATATGAAGGAAATAATATATAATACAGTTGAAGCTCAAGGAAAGCTTAACCTGTGCAAAGAGCTAAAATTACTAATTGGTTTACTGATCAGTTGTACTTTGTTCGATTGATTTGCAATTAATTCTGGTTTGTGGTGCCTAAAAGACAGAGGCTGGCGCCAACCTTGGAGCTTCTGGATATCTTATACTCACTTAGAGGCTGAAGGGGGGAGAACATCAATACGTTGTTGTGAGTCTGGCCCAGGAGTTACGCTGACAGTGTCTTCTTCATTTGTTGGGGCTATGGGCCACAGTGTATGGAATGATACATTTTCTGTCCATTTTAAAAGGGAAGTGATGGATGATTTATCCTCTAAAGTGCAGGTGGGTGGCATGTAACACTGATCTGGCAGTGCCATTAGTATGATCTTGTGCTTAGGGATATGTGTAAAGCAGAGTTAATGTTTTATACACCACAGGGATGCAGTATACAGAGCCGTGCAGTAAATATAGCTTCTATTCCATTAATATCACATTTCACTGTATAAATATGTTACTAGCAAATAACCAATGTCTATGTGTGATAATGAACTTTTGGATTCAATAAACAAATGTGATGCTCTATTAACCCAATATTATTTTAAAACAAACCCTCTGGTATCAATTTATGTGGTGGTAATCTTTTACAGCAAAAAACATTTGAAACATCAAAACATAAATCTGACCCATCTGGCATTTAGTGTAGACTAATTAATGTAAATATTTGCTTCCAGTGCTGCTAATTACTGACAAAAATGTTAGACTCAAAATTATGTTTTTTCCTAGGACTTTTATGTTCTCTTAAAATGTGATACTTTCATAAAACTCATTGGTGCAAAGACAGATCATTTTTGCTGGACTGCACATTGTATTCTCATTGTACTACTTGGGCTACTTCCATTAACAATGTTTCACATATACTGGATATTGACAGGACATTGAGGGGTTAAATGTCTCATTGCCAAGAGAGTTTACATATTTGTATATACATATACAAAGAGTCTACATATACATTAAGCATGTAATTGCCCGGTACAAACCACATGCTGTATTTTTGCATTTCCTAAATCATGTTTTTGTTTGGTTTAGATATTCAATTAAATGTTCCAGATTTCCAGTATTTACACACTTTTCTATGTGGTTTCTGGGTGTTTCCGCATATTTAAGCATGCCTACAGCATGTTGCAGCTGGTACAATGCAGGTATTTGGCCACAGACACATTTTACTATCCTGTGTTTTAAATGTTCCTGGACCATCAGAGCATTATTACTGTAATGATCAATATAATATATAAATATCTAAATAAAATCTAAACCTGAATCACTTACTCACATGAAATACATGTTGCCTTCCTACACGCATTACAGTAGCCTACAGGTATTACAGCTCTTACTGTAAATATTGCCTCCCTACACGCATTACAGTAGCCTACAGGTAT
>JAODLL010000024.1:5175877-5189226 GCA_026546735.1 Forbesichthys agassizii | reverse complement strand
AGGGAGAAGCCAGCCACCCTCCTGAGGAAACCCATTTCGGCCGCTTGTACCCGTGATCTTGTTCTTTTGGTCATGACTATGTCTTATTCTTATTTAACACAAACCTTTTTAAGAATCCCCCTGGTATCTATTGTTAAATATTTTTATTTATTTATACCGGCTGGCCACCTTGTGTGCGTGTGTGTGCGCGTGTGTGCGTGTGTGTGTGCGTGTGCGTGTGCGCGCACCTCTCCGTCAGAATAAAGCCGTTGTCCACTAGAACAGGAACTTTCTGCATGGGGTTTAGTCTGCTAAACCCTGGGGTGGTGTGTTCACCTGCGGTGAGCGATTGTTAGTTACCTGTTAGTTAGCAGTCAACAATGTTGAGACACTGCAGCAAAATAAATATGCATTATATTATCATTAGGTACCCTTCATTTATTTGTATCTGCATGATATTAAGCTCTAGTCAACAACAGCTCAGAGGTCCAGTCAGCTCTAAGATCTGACAGATGATATAATGTCAAACATTAACTAATCGCGCACTTTGAACAGTCGTGTTCTCTTATGCGAGAAACCAAACCTCCCATGGTACATTTCCTGATGTAGCCTACTTAGTTTATCTATTGCATTCATCTATTATACATATCAAATCAAATATAAAAACATATGAAATAAACTAGTTGTTAACTTTGCTCACCTTTCCGCAGCGCCACGGTGTGAACGCGGTGCGGGACGCGGCAGCACCGCAGCAGCATCAGCACCGCGCGGCAAGGCTGCGACAGCAGATCTAAATAAACCTCCAGCGACGGGCCCGACATTAGCACGCAGTAATACTATAATACTAATGCTCTAGACATTCGAACAAGTGACAACGGAACCTGTCAAGCACAGATATAAACCAGCTTCTTCGTTTGTTCGGCTCCTGGAAATAGTAGGCCACAGTGCCCCACGGCGACGGTGAGGGGTAGCCTGCAGTCGGTCTTTTTTCACGTCTTATATTTACTAAACTACGTTCCCTCTAGCGATCCTTTGCCTGCTGTCTCTCTTTCCAATTTAGTTGGCTCTCTTGCTGGGTTTAGCCTGTAATTTATATGAGAACTACGGCGTGCCATTGGTACGCTTAGTCAGTCAGCACTATTATGGTCAGCCCGCACCGAGATTCTGGAGAGACGGGCAGTGAATCTGTCCTGAGCCGAGCGACTTCTTGCCTCAGGACAGAGGCACTAATCACAGTTGCCTTACATATTAATATTAGTATATGTGTATATATATATATATCCATATTAGTAAGCATT
Organism: Forbesichthys agassizii; assembly: GCA_026546735.1. Classification (NCBI taxonomy): domain Eukaryota; kingdom Metazoa; phylum Chordata; class Actinopteri; order Percopsiformes; family Amblyopsidae; genus Forbesichthys; species Forbesichthys agassizii. The sequence continues at coordinate 5,187,949 of JAODLL010000024.1, read as the reverse complement.
ATTAGTCTTAGCTGTTCGCGAGTTTTACTACCTGTGACGCGGAACTTGTCTCCAGCCTGTTGCTGTACCCGAACAGAAATTAGCAGGTACAGTCTCCATGGCAACCACAGCAGCCAGTCAGGCGCGAAAGAGCTGCACCATATTGCAATAAGAATAATAATGTCTAATGCACGCCAGTCTCTCTGGCTGTACAAACGGCCAGACTCTTCTTGTTGCTGCTGACTCAGAATGTCATTCGCGGCGAGGTACATTACACCCGTGGGCTTCTGCCTGCTGATAATAGGCTAGCGAGTTAGCATTGTTCGGCGGCTATCGGGCTAGCTGGAGGCGCGCTAGCTTCGTTCCGCAGAGCCGCACGTCCTGTGCTGGCATGGCCGGTCCGCACCAGCCGCCCCTGGCGGACAAGGCGTTGTCGGAGGGCTTCGCGCGGCTCCGCTACCGCGACGCGTCGCTGCTCGTGTGGCAGCAGCAGCAGGAGGAGCTGGAGCGCGCGCCGCCGGCCACATACCTGAGCCGCAGCCAGTCCGCGTGGTACAGTCGCTACGGCAACCAGGCTGTGCTGCTGCGCGACCAGAGGGCGGCGCATGAGTCCCGCATCTGCCTGCTGATGTAGCGGGGCGGCATCTCCATGGCGACAGTCTCACCCGGGACTAGGCCCATCATCTCCATGGCGACCGTCTCACCCGGAACCAGACCCATCTCCACGGCGACCGTCTCACTGGACTGACGGACGGTGCTGTACTGGTGTGCGTGTGAAGAACCACTCCAGCCTCTGTATGTTTATGTATTTATTTATGAAAACAAAGAAACTAAAGAATGATCCCATAGTAATGACATCACACCCGCCCCGGGACTATACAGCGACTATACACTCATGTCAGGGGGGGCATGCAGCAGGTACACTAACCACTTTGTCTCTTATTAAAATACAAAAAATAACCATCAGTTTTGTGGTCATCCTTTCCCCTGGGGGAGGGTAACTACACCATCATCATCACTGTGACAACCAGACAGACCCAGAACAGGTGGTTGTGGGTAATGTAGGCAGCGGCTAACCCCATTAGTTAATCCTAATTACACCATTCAGATGGCCAGGGTCAAAACCTTTTGACCAGACCAGGAGAATCCAGGGTTAATCACAGCTCGTCTAACTAGACAATGTGTACAATAGGATAAATGGGTTGATGATCATTAATAAACAATGTAATGATGCTGCCATCATGTACAGTAGCTCCGTGTTTATTGTGGAGGCTACGTGGATCCTGCAGGCACAATAGAGTCACCATAGTTGGTGTTGGCACACCACAAACAAGGTCTTGTAAAAAATAAATACATTGAAATAAAATGTTATGGATAGCATCTTTAAGCAACGTTTAATAATGGCTCCAGAGATGTTTCCATGGAGAAACAAGTGTTGGACACATCAGAACACTGTCTGAACCATGAGCCCCATAACGTAGAAATAGAGAAACACCTCCATTAAACATGGATGTACATTTTAAGAAGGAAAACAACTACAACAAATGAAAGGACAAATAAACATCTATCCCTCAATAATATACCGTGTGTATTATATTAGTGTCTGTTGGCACCACAGCTTCCAGCAACGTTGTGGTGCACGTGTTCCTCTCCTGCACTATGGAGACCAGCGCTAATGAGACGTGTCAACCAGCATGTACTTTATTAGGTGCTGCTAGATGAAGCTAGCTATGGAGTTGTGGTCAAGAGGTTCAGTTGACACCAATGAGAGCAGTACCAAAGTCTCACTGTGGGGGACCTCCACCGTGACGAGAGTGACAGGATGCGTCTGAGATGTGTTCAGGCAGAGCTACAGTCTGACAGTTCTCAAACTAGCGGTCAAAATTATATTATAAAAAAACAAACAAGTTTTTAAAAATCAACTAAGAAATGTGTCTTTTTCTAGTTTAGTAAAACATACGTACATTTTTCAAACAGCGTTCCTGGTTGTGTATATACAGTATTTATATGAAACACTTCTTTTTAGGGGCCCATGGCTCAATCAGTTGGAGAAGTCTACCTGTCTGACCACCTGTCTACCTGTCTGTCTGACCACCTGTCTGTCTGACCACCTGTCTGTGGGAGCACTAGGAGCTACAAAACAAACCAAACACATCAGCTTATTTACAGTGTGTGTGTTCAGAGTTCAGAGTGTGTATCTTGAATGTGGAAATCAGTGTTTGTTCAGTAAATTATGAAAATATTTGTTTATATGTACACGTGTAAGTGTGTGTCTGTAGTGTTGGGTCGAATTTAGGTAACAAGATGCATTTATCACTTTTGTTTTAATAGAAATGATCTACTTCGTTATATTAGCCAAACTGTGTACTTAGCAACACGCTGCTAGTATCTTTTGTATAACAGCAACCCAGGAGTACGTCGGCCCAACTGCCACACCCACATGATCCTGTAGGAGCAGCATTCTCAAATGCTTCCTGTCACAAAGTAAACGTTGCTGTGGTGATAAGTGGATTGTGTCAACATACACTAGAGCCTTTAGACAGACCTATAGATTCTGGGTATGCATCTAAATGTGGTCTTATGGCAGACGCAGCCTGCCAGTTATGACACACGTGACCCATGTAGAGAGAAACAGTTACCTGCTGTTGAATAAAAAATGGGCTTTAAACATAATCCAATTAATCTAGTTGTGCTGAAACACCTGCCTGAGGCCCAGTCAGTGGCAAGGGAAGCCATACAGCACATTTCAACAGGAATGATCGGCCTCACAGTATTAAACACCTTGCCACTCAATAAAATACATCAACAGAAGTTCATCATCGGCCCAACACTAACTGTGTGTGTGTGTGCGTGCGCGCGCATGTAGTGTGTGTTCAGTCTGAATCAGAGGAAGAGGAACTTCCAGTAGAAGAACTGTCATCAGAGCTGGAGGAGGAGCTGCCACTCAAACGACTAGCCCCGCCCCCTGAGGCCCCGCCTCCAGCCGCTTTCTCTGTGGGGAAAGGGGGGGGGGGGGGTTACCTGTAAGCACTTTATTTTCCTTGTGCTTCAGCTTTAGTTAACTGAAGTTAACATGCTAAATTAAAGTTAAACGTAGTCAATCGTTCGACAACGCTTGCAAGATGAAAACTCAAAACACCTCTCCTTTCAGTACAATAGGTCCCACACACTGAAATGCATTGCGAAACCTAAGATATTGTTGTGTGCGGGTGTGCACCACTTCTGTTTGTGTTCCCCTAGTATCCCATAGGTTTCTTTTTGTCCCCCAATTGTTTTCTATTGGCAGAAAGCGTTTTGCTCGCTGCTATGCGCCCTGGGCACCTCACATTTAAACGCCGGCTGCGCCATTTTCCTATTATCCAATCGAATGGCAAGTTTACTGTTACTAGGAAACTGCATTCACGGAGGAGAGGCTGACACTTATTACCAGGAGGTGTATATTAGCGATATTTAAATAAATACTTTTTATAACGTCTTAAACTGTTTCACTAACACAATATTAGTATAATTTAGAGATTAACTGGAAATAAATATTTATTTACACTTGTAACGCAAATAGAATTGTTTTAGCTGGGCTAGCTACTATGCCAGTTCCACACACCCACACAGTACTTGGTGCCTGGTTGGTCGTTCATAAAAAAATAAAAAAATGCTTCAAACTGTTCTTTTTTTGCAGGGTAGACTGCAACAACAAAGGCAGTGCAGTGCGCCTTGCGCTTTAACCCTGAGAACATCCTGTGTGATCGGGGCCTTAGTGTAGATGTGGTGTAATTAAATTAGTTTGTGTAGATAAGATATTGTTGGTGTCATTAAAGGGTAGTTAATGGGTATATAGTGTAGTTAAGGGTAGGGCTTAACGAATAATTGTTTTCAAACCAAAATTGCGATTTGAACCAATGCGATTAGCAAATGCGATTTATGTGCGCATCTGACCAGACAACAATGGTTGTATTTGCATGCCGCCCTTGTTTGAGGGTAAGTATAACTAATCAGCGCAGTGCTCCTCCTAGGTCTACCAGTCATGCTCTGAAATTCATGACTACTATATTTATATAGTAGACTACGTAGCCTACATGGCACGCCAACCAACAACAAAACGTGAAACACATTTGTGGGAGCTCTGCCGAAATATTGCCTCTGCTGAGCTAGAAGCAACGTCGGAAAATGTAAGATAATCTCGAAGAAAAGCAATGAGCAAATGAACAATGAACAAACACCTACTGTAGAGCCTGCAGTAGTGGTTGATTCCGAGGAAGTTGGCTACCGTATTAGCATGCTTGTGCGCGGCCGTCCAACGCTATGCCAAATTGACGTGCTGGGTGAGAGAGACTTTAACACGGCATCCAGCATCCGGCTCACAAGACGTGTTGATTAAAGAAAGGAAGACGTAGCATCTGTTGCCGACTTACTGAGATGATGAACAATGTTACGCCAAATGTGAACGGTGAACGTGTTTTAAATATGTTACATATATTTTGAACTTAAAATCTTGACTTAAAAAAATATCGCAAATCAAATGGCAATATCTGTCAGAAAAATCGCAATTAGATTTTGTCCGAAAATCGCTCAGCCCTAGTTAAGGGATAGTGTAAAGAAATAATTAAGAAATAGTTAAAAAATATTTAGTGTAGTTAACGGATAGTTAGTGTAGTTAAGAATTAGTTAAGGGATAGTTAGAGTACTTATGGTATAGTGTAGTTAAGGGATAGTTAGTGTAGTTAAGGATAGTTAGTGTAGTTAAGGGATAGTGTAGTTAAGGATAGTTAGTGTAGTAAAGGGATAGTGTAGTTAAGGGATACTTAAGGGATAGTTAGTGTAGTTAAGGGATAGTTAGTGTAGTTAAGGATAGTTAGTGTAGTTAAGGGATAGTGTAGTTAAGGATAGTTAGTGTAGTTAAGTGATAGTGTAGTTAAGGGATAGTGTAGTTAAGGGATACTTAAGGGATAGTTAGTGTAGTTAAGGATAGTTAAGGGATAGTTAAGGATAGTTAAGGGATAGTGTAGTTAAGGGATAGTTAGTGTAGTTAAGGGATAGTTAAGGATAGTTAGTGTAGTTAAGGGATAGTTAGTGTAGTTAAGGGATAGTTAGTGTAGTTAAGAATTAGTTAAGGGATAGTTAAAGAATAGTTAGTGTAGTTAAGGGATAGTGTAGTTAAGGATAGTTAGTGTAGTTAAGGGATAGTGAAGTTAAGGGATACTTAAGGGATAGTTAATGTAGTTAAGGATAGTTAGTGTAGTTAAGGGATAGTTAGTGTAGTTAAGGGATAGTTAAGGGATAGTTAGTGTAGGTAAGGGATAGTTAGTGTAGTTAAGGGATAGTTAAGGGATAGTTAGTGTAGTTAAGGGATAGTTAAGGGATAGTTAATAATTAGTTGAGGATAGTTGAGGATAGTTAAGGGGGAGCAGGCCTTACGTAGTAGCTTCCTCTGCTTCCGCTGCAGACAGGACTTGACGTAGCGCTCCAGCTCTCTGAGCGTGGAGGGCTTGAGGGTCTCAAAGTCGATCTCGATCTCGTCGGGGTTGGAGTCCCTCAGCGAGGGCTCCCGGGCCTGGATGATATGCACCACCCTGCCCAGTTTCTCCCCCGGCAGCCGGTTGATGTCCAGACTCAGCTGGCGCTTCTCGTCGTACGACATGGGCTGGGAGGCCTCCTCCCCCTCCTCCCCATTGGCCGCTCCGCCCACTTTAGAACCTTTTTTAGGCTGCCTGGCAACACACCAACAACACAGTCCATACATATCTCTACAGTGGCAACACAGCGGTACCAGTGACTCAGCAGGAAGGATTACACTGTGACACCAGGAAGCGGCCAGCCATTAAACCAGTCACCCTGCCCGCCTCCCGCCCTCATGACACAACCCTTGCCCCGCCCCTTGATGCCATGACACACCCCTTCCCCTATGACACCCCCTGCCCTGCCCCATGCAGTAATGACAAACCCCCCCATGACACAAACCCTGCACCGCCCCCTGCCCTCATGACTTACCCCACAGTACAGTAGATTAGATGCGTACAGTAGATATGTACAGCACATGTGTAAAGTAGATGTGTATATGTGTACAGTAGACGTGTACATTAGATGTGTACAGTAGATTTATACATTAGATGTGTACATTAGATGTGTACAGTAGATTTATACATTAGATGTGTACATTAGACGTGTACAGTAGATTTATACAGTAGATGTGTACATTAGACGTGTACATTAGATGTGTACAGCATAGTAGACGTGTACATTAGATGTGTACAGTATATTTATACATTAGATGTGCACATTAGACGTGTACATTAGATGTGTACATTAGATTTATACATTAGATTTATACATTAGATGTGTACATTAGACGTGTACATTAGACGTGTACAGCACATGTGTAAAGTAGATGTGTATAATATGTGTACAGTAGACGTGTACATTAGATGTGTACATTAGATGTGTACATTAGATGTGTACAGTAGATTTATACATTAGATGTGTACATTGGATGTATACAGTAGATTTATACAGTAGACGTGTACAGTAGATGTGTACAGCACATGTGTAAAGTAGATGTGTATAATATGTATACATTAGATTTATACAGTAGACGTGTACAGTAGATGGACACTTGTCCTACCTGGTGGCCGTGGTAACCGTGCTGTTGGCTTTCCTGGCAGGAGCCTTCTTCTGATTGGCCGGCTTGGGCTGCGTGGCAGCAGCCTTGGGCTTCTTCTCTTCTTCCGTCTTTCCCTTGTTGCTCTTCTCCTTCTTCTTCTCCTTGTCCTTCTTCTCTTTCTTCTTCTTTGGTTTGCTGACGGGAGCCTGGGACAGCACAGCTAGCTGCTCATGGACCGCCTTCAACTGTTATTATAAATAATAGTAGTAATAATAATAATAATAATAATAATAATAATAATAATAATCTAATAATTAATATTAATTACCTCAACAATTGTTTTTGCATCTTAACTTAAACACTAATCACAGGGCAAAACAACAGAAATGTGTTTATTACTTTACATGGTTACATAAACCAAATCATGTGTCTGTGTGCCTTTGAGCAGCGATACGCTAGGAAGCAGTGTGGCTCGACAGGACTTGAAAGAGGACGTGTTTGAGGCCAGCTGAGCTTTGTCCCATCCCCCCACTCAGCACCAGCCCTGGTGTCATGGCTCCAGAGGTGAGCAGAACACGCCAACATGCTAACATGCTAATGCGCAGTGTGCAGGTACCACCACCAACATGCTAACATGCCCCGATATACTTGCTTTTGAATACATGTAGACAAGCGACTGCATTGTGAAAAGAATTGTTTACATCCTTGCCTGCATAACCTTGCGTGTTTGGGGGATTTAAAATATATCCAGTAGGGGGCAGATCAGGGCTGAATCAACCCCGGAATATTTTCTTTGACTACCTCCTAATTTCCACAACAACCAGCATGTCAACATGTGGAGCGGCATGGAGATCATATAGATGTTAGCTAATTACAGACTAGCTCTACCAACTTCTCTTTGAAACTTTCCGCCATGGTTGTTTTTTGTTTGTCTGTTTATCAGTCTGTCAAATCCTGATACTGCCTCACGTTCATGCGCTGTATTGCATCATGCGACCACGTAGCGCTAATATCTGAGGACGTGCACAAACTATACTCCAATGGAACGCAGGACAGCGATCTTGCATACGCGTAATTAAAAGCAAGTATATTGCGGGCTTAACACTCCGTGTGCAGGTACCACCACCACCAGAAAAACACTGTTAACAGTAGGGATTGACATAGAGACCCAGTTCTCTAAAGACCAGTTCCACATTTCTCAAAAGCAGAAAATTAATCAGGTCTGACCTTATCAATACTGCCATCAAGAGGTTTAATATGTCTAAAAATATATACGAGCACAAACTGGAAATTAAGCGAAATTAAGAAAATGTGTTAAAATCCAGTTCAATCAAGCGCAAGGTAAATAGGAGGTGCCTATTTGTCGGGACCCGGACAGCTATCTTGAAATCGTGACAATCCCAGGGACAGTAATAAGCGAGCAGCATCTACTGAGAAACGCTGCTGTTATTACTGTAACCACCAATAGTATCAACCGCGACAGACGTAAATGAAAACTACACTTCACGTCAATGGCTCGCAACACGGCAGCTCAGGTGGTGTCACATAAACATTAATCAGAGCAGAACAGACTCAGTCTAGTCGGCTGAATGGAAGCATCATGGAGCAGAACTCAAACAAAAGTTAAATAAAGGAAACAAAAACCGTTCATTAATCGTAATCGAGGTACAATGTTAAATTAATTTAGATTTTATGTAAAATCGTTCAGCCCTAGGACTAACAGCGCTACTCAATGGCATATTGGAACTGCTACTGACACCTACTGGTGGACATAAATATAGCCTTAAAAAAAACAGGAAGATATCATAATGATAGTTGAGCTTTATGTTCATATTTGATAACCATCTTGATCACCATTCTTGTTTGTATGAAGGCAAAATACAAAAAAGTGTAAAAATTAATTAATTTGCACATGGCTGTCGCGATAACTGCAATACCGTGGTGTTGCTAACCCAACAGCGGACCGTGGCAAACAACTGTTGTTACAGCAATGTTTACATTTGATATTTTTTCCATGATGCTGGCCTATTGAATATGACGTCTGATCTATCAAAGCACACATTCCCCCAGCCCCGTATTAGCCGGTTGTAGCCTTCATGAGTGTATGTATTTATGACACTCCGACATTAAGCTTTACAGCACTTTACTACAGTTTAGTGACATTCGGTTCTCCGCCAACAGGCCATTATGCTAGCATGCCAACATGCTAACAGGCTAACATGTCAACATGCTAACAGGCTAACATGCCAGCATGCCAACAGGCCAACATGCCAACAGGCCAATATGCTAGCATGCCAACATGGTAACATTCCAGCATGCCAACATGCTAGTATGCCATCATTGCTAACAGGCTAACATGCCAACAGGCCAGCATGCTAGCATGCCAAAAGGCTAGCATGCCAACAGGCTAGCATGCTAACAATGTGACCAGGTAACCACCACCAGAGGTGAGCAGAACACTTAGCAGGTGCAGGGTGAGCAGTGGGGAGGCAGGACGCAGTATTAGTGGCTAGGCTGATGTGGTGACATCATGTGTGTGTGGAGAGACTACGGGTGACAATAAGAAAGAAGGACCTCATACGTGACAGACATAAGTAGCTACATTTAATAAAAACATCTGCCTGTAAAAGATATTAAATAAATAATAACCACCTGCTTGGCTCCACCCACCTGCTCCTGTAGCTCGGCCAATCGGGTGGCCCTCTCCTCCTCTGAGTCAGATGATTCGTCGGAGGAGGAGTTGTTGCTACTTTCAGAGGAGGCGGTGCTTTTGCTGACCAACGGCGTCGCAGACGGAACAGATGCCTCCGATGCCTCATCAGGCATCTTGGCAAACCTCATCTCAAACACGTCCTGCAGACAGACAGGCATACAGTCAGACAGACAGGCACACAACACAGACAGACAATAAGGCAGCAGGTTGAGAGACATTTGTTGCTCCAGAGAGGTAATGAGACAGAGAGACAGGTATTAGGGATGCAGTGATAGGTTGGCAGGAGATCAAAATACGAGATTGGTGGAAGTCTGATTTTCCTTTCAGCAGATACGGAAAACCAATCTTTGCCGCCAATTCACCTTTACTGTAGCCTTTTCTTGCTTTCATGCATTTACCTGGATTCAAAATATCTCTTAAATTCATTATCAATGAATTATCAATAAATAAAAATGATCAAATCTGTATCGATTGATTTTGTGGACTGGAAATAGGCAATTGGTATCGCCAAAAATAAATAAATGTAACAATAAAAACAGAGTGCATCACTACAGGTATGCAGGTAGACAGGCAGGTACCTGCAGCTTGCGTGCCATGGCAACCACCTCGTGGTCGGGGGGGTTGTATTTGTAACAGTTGGAAAACATCAACCTGACGTCTGTCGCAAAGCTCTGAGGGTCGGTGTACTCTGTCTTCTCCATCTTCTTCTGCAGAGAGAGATCACAGCTGACATCAGTTGCTACACACCACACCAGGAGGAGGTCACCACTGCAGCAACATGTGGTACCAGACACACACTAGCAGTACCACCAGTGGCCTCCAGGGGCGCTTACCCGGACAGTGCTGAGGTCCATGGGTTGCTTGATGATGTCGTGGTAGTCATGGAGATGCAGGGCGTGGGCGTCCACAGGCTTGTAGAAGGGCCAGGCGTAGGCCGCGTGCTTTTTGGACAGCAGCTCCTTCAGGATGACGTCACAATGTTGCAGCCCCACCCCCTTGCTGGGCTCCACCCCCTGCACAGGCCCCTCCTCCCCCTCCTCGCGTCGGGCCTTGGCGGGCCGCCGGGCCGGGCCGGGTCGGGGGCCGGAGCCCGGAGCAGAGCCCAGTGAGGAGGTGGGAGAGGAGGAGCGGCCCAGGGAGGAGGTGGTGGGCGTGGTGGTGTCTGCTTTCCTCTTGACGCCCTTCTTCTGCACACAGATGACACACACACAGATTACACACACACGTTACACACGCACGTTACACACGCACACACAGATGACACACACACAGATTACACACACACGCACACGTTACACACGCACGTTACACGCACACGTTACACACGCACGTTACACACGCACGTTACACACGCACACACAGATGACGCACACACAGATTACACACACACGCACGTTACACACGCACGTTACACACGCACACCCAGATTACACACACGCACACGTTACACACGCACGTTACACACGCACACAGATTACACACACACGCACACGTTACACATGCACACACAGATTACACACACACGCACACGTTACACACGCACGTTACACACGCACACACAGATTACACACACGCACACGTTACACACGCACACGTTACACACGCACACACAGATTACACACACGCACGCGTTTTTCCGACTATTATTATTCCGACTATATATTCCGATAATTCCACCCAACTACGTTTAGAAAAATGTATGCAAAAATACAGAATTCGTTTTATTCACTAAGACAAGCAATGAAACTGGTGTAACCAATCAAAACGAATAATTAACGTCACACGACAATAGTGGAACGGAGGTACATTTCGAAATGGCACACTTCTTACGCACATACTGTTAATGACCTCTCAAACATATGAACTGTGTCACTTTCATCCTAAAATACTGGATGACGTTATTGCTCTGTCTGGACAATATCATGGTCGCTGGTGTCGGGCACATCAGAACGGAACTAAAGGAACTAACCTTTACCGCGAGTGTGTTGGATAGGGTTGGGTACCAAAACCCGCTACCAATATGGCATCGGTTCCTGAATGATTGTAGCTACTGGACCGAATTAAAATGCACATGTCGGTGCCACTTAGACCAAATCTACATTATATGTTTTAGTTTTAAATGGTGGTTAAAAACTAAAATAATGTGTGTTTTAGCTTCATATAACTATCTAATACTTAAGACGCGTCGCTAGGGCTGTCGCGATAACTGCAATATTGCAATACTGCGGTGTTGCTAACCCAACCGCAGGGGGTGGCAAGCAACCGCCATTATCGCAAGGTTTAATATTTATTTTTTTCATGAGGCTAGCCAATCGATTATGAGGTTTCATCTAGGGAATATGCACGATTGAAGCGCACATGCCCCAGCCCTGTTGTAGTCTTTGGCAATGTATGAATTTTACCACACTCTGACGTTACGCTTTACTGCACTTTACTACAGTTTGGTCATACTCCGTTCGGTTTGGGCCGCATGACTACTGCGGGCAGATACACGCGGCATGTACACTGGGCATGCGTGTCAGAATTAGTGCTGGGACGATTAGTCGACGTAACCGAACTCACCGGTTACTAAATACGTCGATTTGCTAAATGTACCGTCGACTCTGAAAAATATACATATAACTATGCTCCGATCTGAAAAAATAGTGCCATCAATGGACTATGAGAGGCAGCAATTAGCTGCGAATGCGCTTAGTAATCCTGAAACCAAAGAAGAAGACAAATGTGTGGCATGGTGTGTGTTTGTGTGTACCTACCCTAATACATCCACTGATATGTCTGTAGC
>JAODLL010000024.1:5113622-5130306 GCA_026546735.1 Forbesichthys agassizii | reverse complement strand
CTATGGCATCGACTGGATTTCTATATTATAAATAATGTAGTTATCCGATTAATCGAAAAAATGGTCGATTAATCGAAGAAATGATCGATTAATCGAAAAAAGAATCGATAGATTGATTGACCAAAAAAATAATCGTTTGGTACAGCACTAATGCAAGTTAACAAAGTTAGCTGTTTTGTGTTTTATTTTAAAATGTGTTAACAAAGTAGAGTGGCCCGCAAGTGAAAATAATTGCCCACCCCTGCTCTACAGCGTTGAGATGAGAAATGTATTGAGCCATTGCTTGAACAAGAAACGTTCCATCTCTCACTGTTATTTCCCCAGTGTACACCCCTCACATAGAAGCGCATTCAACTCGTGTCACATCCAAGGTTTCTCCGTACACCACTCGCTGTGCACGCTTCAGCCAGTGTACACTTGCTGACTGCAACATCAGACAGACATAAAAGCTGTTTCTTCAAATGTTAAGCATTGTGTGTGGTGTGTGTGGCCAGCTGACCATGTGAGAATCTACTGTTATGAATTATGTAGATTTCGACCACACACTTGTATACCCTCACCTAGCAACTAGAATGTGTAAACAGGCGGCTGCAGAAAAATAAGAAATTTGGCTAAATGTATGCATTTTGATTACGGGTAAATATGACCCAGTGGGGTGGTTATAGGTATAAATGCCTGTGCTTTTAATCTGGGTTTATCCTAACTATATTTTACAATATGGAGTGCAACACGACACCATTTTAGGAAAAGTCAAAGACTGGGGGACTTCAATATATTATTAAAACAGAGTTATGTACAATTGGAAAAACCTCCACAGGTAATATTTACCCCGTGGCGGTTCTAGTGTTAAAATTATGTTTTTCCCTACAGGTTATTCTACTAAATGTGCTCAACTGTCTGCTTGCTTCAGTACGAAACCTCTGTTTGTTAAATAGGTTATGGGTTGGTTGTTAAATATAGCAGAGAATTGGCATTTCCAATATTTCTCAACACTCAACACATTTCTCAACACTTCTCCCATAGAGTTCTATTCAGACTTCTTCTATAATGTGTGTGGTACCTGTCCCATAGAGTTCTCCATGGTCTGTGTTCTCTATAATGCGTGGTTAATGTCCGCTTCAGGGCGTCACCTGCATCCTGCCCATGCTGAGGGAGGGTGTGCTTACGGGCAGCCCCGAGCAGAAGGAGGAGGCGGCCAAAGCCCTGGGAGGGGTCATCAAGCTGACGTCCCCCGAGGCCCTGCGGCCGTCTGTGATCCACATCACGGGGCCGCTCATTCGTATCCTCGGCGACCGATTCGCCTCGTCGGTGAAGACCGCCCTGCTGGAGACTCTCACCCTGCTGCTAGCAAAGGTCTGGAGATGCAGCATATCTGTATACTATACGTCTATTGCAATATTGTTTCACAATATTGCATCGATTACCAGGCCCTTGAAATTTATTTTTACACGTACGGGGAAAATATACAGAACAAGACAAGGAACATAAATCCAAATGTTTTCTTGTTTGGACAGCCTGAATAGCCTAGCTTGAGTAGCCCCACTGGGGGGCATGTGACGCAGTGCTCCCTCTGCGCAGGTGGGCATCGCCCTGAAGCCCTTCCTGCCCCAGCTGCAGACCACCTTCCTGAAGGCCCTGCAGGACTCCAGCCGCGCCGTGAGGCTCAGGGCCGCCGAGGCCCTTGGTCAGCTGGTGTCCATCCACGCCAAGGTGGACCCCCTCTTCACGGAGCAGCTGGCTGCCATCCGCAACGCCGAGGATCCTGGAGTCAGGTACCGTGGCGACGGATGGGGAAGACGATACAATAGAGAATAGTGGGTGGTCTTCTGCACCGTAATAATGTTGTGATGAGTATGAGTGTGTTTATTTAGTGATACGTGGGGCCTTCTGTGGTCAACGTGTGCTTAATAATGCACGTCTCCTCCCCCTCCCAGGGAAACTATGCTGCAGGCCTTAAGGTTTGTCATCCAAGGGGCGGGGTCAAAGGTGGATCCAGCCATCCGCAAGAACATCACCACCACTGTACTGGGCATGCTGGGACATGACGAGGTACGTCTGTAGGCTGCATTACTCCCCACACACACATCCCTTTGCTGTACTGAATACCCTGCGATATTACCTGGATGCATAAACAAACTGCCTTCTGTGAATAAAAGGCATTTGCACTGCTATATATAGTAACGTGTGTGATTCAGCCAACTGTGTGTGTGCCCATTGATGAAATGCATGTCATTGGTACTTCAGATCATGTCTGCAAACTGGTGCGACATCCCCATTATTAAAAACAGACAGCAGCAGTGACTGTTCCCCTAGGCAGCACTTAGAGTGTAATAATGGAGTGTACTAGGCACCTCCAAAGCTTGTCCGTACTTTACTGTGACTGGCTATTGCTTACACATTGTTTACTGTAGGTGTCGCCAAATTCACAGAAAGTGTATTGACAACCTGTTAAATGTCACAAGGCAGACATTCACATGCACAAAACGTAAGAGGGCAAAGGAGGTAAGGCAACCTACCAGCCTGTCTCTCTGCACCCCTCCCCCACTCAAACAGGGGCAGACTAGAGACAGGTTTATCCTTGGCTCAGGTTTCTATCCATTCATGTCAGACTACCTCTGAAGTGGTAATCTGACGACGTCACCATAAAGGCAGGGCCTGAGTTGGCGGCACGCCAAGTATCTCAAACCCTACATGGTTGTACAAATATCTCCTTCTCCACCTGTTTATGGTCTGTTGGTGTTAAATGAATGGCAAGGGTTAATGTTCCTGTTTAACAGACACAGACGTGTTTATCGTGGGAAACATGCTCTAGAGGTAAACTTCCCCTGAAACAACTACTACTACTTTTAAGCGATGTGTAGTTTTACGCTGTTGAAGGAGCTCGAGCTCTGACATGTACGCGTTACACTCTCTGTGGAAAGTGTATTTGTTGGTGTAAATGAGATCATTGACTGGCGGATGTCAGGATGTGGTTTTTTGACGTTCTAATGGGGTTTCTCAGCAAGTATGAAAAAGGAACTGTGTGCGTGTGTGTGTGTGCGTGCGTGCGCACATAGGATGCAACTCGCATGTCATCAGCAGGCTGCGTTGGTGAGCTGTGTGCCTTCCTGTCAGAAGAGGAGCTGAGGAGTGTGTTAAACCAGCATGTCTTGGGTCAGTCTTGTGCCTGTATCAAGCAACGCACCTGCAATGACTCATATGTCATAGCAGTTTCACAATGAACCCCACAATGACATTCAGTTTGTCTGCTATCTTAGTCATATTTACAGTAACTGGACCATTATAAATAGAGCTAATTAGCCACAGGATCATTTTAAATGTGTCCAACACACACACACGCAGGTGTCATCATTGGGACTACAGTGACATGGCAGTACGTCTGTAACCCACCCCCATCTCTCCCCAGCCGACGTCTCCGGGGTGGACTGGATGGTGCGGCACGGCCGCAGCCTGGCTTTGGCCATAGCGGTGAAGTGTGCCCCGCAGCAGCTGTGTGCAGACGAGTACAGGGACCGGGTGACGGAGAGCGTCCTGGCCAACGCAGTAGCAGACAGGGTGAGGCCATGCAACATTACTACTCTTAAGGCAGGGCGACTGTATGTACTGTGGCTGCATAAGGTCGAAGAGAACACTGTATGAATGTAATGTTAGCATATGGTACCATCTGTACATGCATGCATCCTAAACAGGTATGAATGTAATGTTAGCATATGGTACCATCTTGTACATGCATGCATCCTAATCCAGACAAACGTTTGAGGTCGACTCTAGAACGGATATCTGGTTTAGTGATGGTGATAGATAAAGTATCCTTTGTCTGTCAATGCGCTTCTGCTCACGTACTTTACCGTACGTGAGCTTGGGCCTGTGCACAGCTACTTCTGCGCCAGTGTGTGTTCCCTGTGCGTGTGTGGCAGCCAGGAGAATAAACGCCTGGCCGTATTCCCTCTCAGATCCCCATCGCGACCAGCGGCATCCGAGCCATGGGCTTCCTCATGAGACACCAGCTCAGGACGCAGGGCGGCAGCACTGTGTCCCAGCGCTTCATCACCCAGTTCGTCAAGGTAAGCTAGGGAGTCGTGCGTCGCCCCCTCCTACCGACGACGGGAACTTTTGAGCGGCGCTGGAGGTCAGAGGTCACTTCAATTTGCACCCATTGTTCTACTTGGTCCATTTGAAATGGAAACCAAGTGAGTGGGTTTCTATGAGCTTTTGAGCCTAAAAGACAAATTCTCCCCTTTAATCCTGACTCACTGGTGATACTCCCGAGCACAGTGGAACCTGTAACATGAACTCATGAAGTGCGTGTGTGTGTGTGTGTGTGTAAAACACTTAATTCCATGCATAAAAAGTAGTTTTTACTTCTACGTTTTACTATTGATGAATAAACCCACTGCATTACATTGAAAAGGTTGCACCGACAATCTGTGTGTGTGTGTCCCATGTGTAGTGTCTGCAGCACCAGTCCAGTGACATCCGTCTGGCGACAGAGCAGGTGTTGTGGTGGGTGTTCAGGGAGCCGGCCACGCCCTGCCTGGACGTGGGGCTCATCAAGCCCCTGCTAAAGACTCTGCTGGACAACACCAAGGACAAGAACACCAGCGTGCGAGCGCAGAGCGAACACACCATCGTCAGCCTGCTGCGGCTGCGCCAAGGAGACGACACCATGCAGGTTAGAAAGACTACAGCCCCGCCTCCCTCAATGTGTGTGCCGTGTGTGTGGCGGAGCTTCTGAGGGATCACCATATGGCACTGAAGGAGAGGCGAAGCTTCTGAGGGAGCACCCTATGGTAGTGAAGGAGGGGCGGAGCTTCTGAGGAAGCACCCTATGGCACTGAAGGGGGGTGGGACTTCTCAGGGAGCACTTTATGGCAGTGAAGGAGGGGCGGAGCTTCTGAGGGAGCACCCTATAGCAGTGAAGGGGGGTGGAGCTTTTGAGGGAGCACCCTATGGCAGTAAAGGGAGAAGTGCTTTTGCTCTGCTTTGAAGTCAGCAGGCCTTCGTGAGAATGACTGACCCTACCTTTAAGCCCCGGACACCCTGCAAGTGACTAGCAGCGATGTAGAGACAACGCAACGTCAGTGGGATTCAGCGACCTGAAGCGACGACAGGCGTCATAACGGTCGGCGACACGAAGTGGGCGTGTACCGAGTTAAACTAATCTCAACCTCAGGCGATGCCATTGAGGCGACTACCAATGAGAGCTAAGAGGATATCGTTGACTGACTGACAGACAGACTGACTTAACGAATGTAAACAAGTGACCAATTTCCAGCTACAAAGCGATGGATGATGAGAGAATCGCTTGCAGTGTGTCAGGGGGCTTTAGAGGGTATTTGGATGGGAGAACACCAGGAATGCAGCAGCACTTAGGCTCATCTTTCTAGAACCCTGACGTCCTGTGGTGTTACAGTTCTGAGTAAACTCAGAATCTGGCCTCTTGAACAACAGCTCTCTTATTGAGATGATATATATTTATATATGCCCATTTTGTTCTGGAATTACAGATTAGCGCATTTTACAGCTCCTTGACTTCCAATGTATATGTTTAGCTATTTATGTATATTTAGCTGTCTTTGATCTAACACTGTATTAGAAAATCAAAAATTTGATATATTCCTGGTCCTTCTGAAATGCTAATATGTATTTTTTCACTGTCTGTACACCAGAGTGTCACAGCCATCTTGGATTCTGCAAGTAACGACCTACTGTCAGAATGTAATCGGCGATCTCTGAAGAAGATATCTGGCCTCCCAGATTCCAATGAAGAAATAGATGACACCATCCTGACGTGAATAGGACAGGACTGAGCTAATGTACCAAGGCAATTAACCCTCTGCAAAACCCAAGAGACTTGGCTGACAAGGGCATACAGCTGAAATACTGCATTGTAGGAGAACCCCTAACACACATTCAACAAACACGTCTTACAAGTCACGGACAAAGGAAGATTTGGATAGTGTTGGACTGACTTTCCTCTGTGGTCTTTGCCAAATTGTGTTTTGTCCTCGATTTAGCTAATTTTAGTGTCTTATGAAATTTAACTTTTATGTTATCCTGCAATTTTCAGGATCTTTGTTTTTATTTCATTTTTTTTATCAAACCTGCTACTGTCAAAGTTTAATTATTATATCTAAACATGTGACAGTGACGCTTTTGTTAAAAAAAATATTATAAAAAAAAGAAGCTCCCTGTCAGGTTTTATTTTGACATGGTGTGTGAGTTGTTTTAGGGAAAACAACCTCATAATACATTGATAGTATGATATTATCAATTAAACAGTTGTAAAAAGGCAATACCAATAAAACAATTGTTTGGTGATGTGTTTGTCAACTAGTTTCTTTAATCACTGGTGACATACCCACTATACTCAAATAAGTGACTTTATGTAAAACATAATTCCAATGTATTGGGACGTTTAAGAAGGGTCAAATGTAAGACGTGTTGATGCAATTTAAGTGAGAACTCAATACGTTGTTTCTAAAAAATCGTGGGTAGCTACCACGAGTCTGCGCAGTGAGGCCGGTCGGTCTCAGTTAGGTGCAGTCACCGCCAGAGAAGGAAGCTGAGTTTCCGTCTGTTTGCAGCGTAGGGAGAGGATTGCTGACGCCGCGAAACATCGAGGAAAAGAAGCCGCCGACCCGGTGGTTGTAGCTACGCATCAGTATTGGTAGTTTATATTTAATACCTGGCGTTTTGGCTGCTGAATTGTGGGCTAAAAGTCTGGACACCGTGTTAATAGAAAGAGCGCAGACGCGGCTATAACGGGGGTGACCCACCAACTACCGGCATGGCCAGGGACTACGATTACCTCTTCAAGCTGCTCATCATCGGTGACAGCGGTAAGCAGACTCCGGGGATGCGTGACGGGAAACGGGCCTTATATTTTCTTTAAAGTATTGAAGCATAAATGTCGCCAGGTCTGCGGCACACCTTTCTGATACGTTAGCATTTCAGAGTCGTTGATTTATATTTCTACTGCCACGTTTTAGATCTATACACATCCCTGTGTATTTTGAATGTGGTGACAGGGCGGAGGTTGTGTATGAAGGGCTGGGCATGTCAGCCGATCAGGCCGGATATCGCCTGCAGATCAGGGGACTGTGTGTCTTGATAAAGATCAAATGTATATATGAATGTCGTCTTGTTGCTGTACAACTGCGTAAACGTTATACATCGATTAACAATGTGCGTTTCATACTTTACTAGTTATGTGTTATGTATTATATCGTTATCGTAAGACTGCGGGAAGTTGTTTCTCAAATAACATTAGCCGGGGAGCTAACAAGCTGGCCTGCTGCCTCCCTCCAAATTGCGGTCTACTGTAGATGCATCGGCTTAACTTTTTATATGAATGTTGGCAACATGTTTGAACGCAATTTTGTTTTATTTAAATGTTATGACTAACACGTGGACATGTAATATATTTTCAGTGTTGCACTGCAGTTATTTGTTTGCATACCGGTATTTACCTAGACAAGCTAGCGTTTAACGAATAGTGTGCTGAGATATCAGTTAGTCAGTTGTATATGCGTCTTTTGTTGCACTTCTTGTTTAAATTTCACAGCCACCTAAGATTTAAGTCATAAAGACATATTTCATTAGTTAGTGAAATTTGCCTTGTTCAACTATCCAGGATGATGAATGACATCCGTATTATCTTGATGGTTGAATTCACTGGCTCCCTAAATGTTTTTTACTGGTACTGCAATTATAAATAACAAATGTATGTGTTTCCACTGAAACCTCTGTCATTGGCTTAACTGTCCAATCAGGACTTTATTTTGGATCCCCATGTTAATAAATACATTGTATGATACTTAACTGTTTAATAGATGCTCCTCATGTGGGATCTCTTATGGGGCAAGTTCCTACATTCATTGACCCTCCCGATCCTGGCACTAACCCATCAGCTGTCCAGTCACAATAGAGAGCAAGCACCACAGTAAGGCCTTTACTGTCACTGATATACACACAAGAACCAGTGTCCCCTTTTGCTGCAACAGGCAAACATCACTGTGTAGAACTACACTAAGAATATCAAGGGAACATGCTCAAACTACTGCCTTTCTTTCTTAGTTTACTTGTTTGGTGAGAAATAACCATTCCCAATTTTAGGATCTTATCTTGATCTTGATGTTATATCAGAATGCAGATACTACTTGTGTTGAAAGACTCTCTAATAAGTTGAATGTAGCGGTAGGCATTACTGTTGGGGTGCAACAATTGGTTATAGGCTATTGTCTATCGTCCTTTTTTGTTGAGGTTAGCACACAACATGTTAATGTTCTGAGTGGAACCTTTTTAGATGTAGAGAGTCGACTGCCTAATATTAGGCCTTACCATCAGTGGAAATTATAATTGAAAGGTGCTTTTCAACTTCTTTCAACACTTATGTCATGTGTGTATGGTGTTGTGGATTATGGCCAGGGGTAATGTTTTGCATATTAAAAGTATACAGGAAATTATTCTCTTCTGCTTTGTAGCTTCAAAGTTTTTTTGTATTTCAAACACTTGAGATTTGGTGACCTCATGCATTTCTAGGCAGGGTCTAGAAATGCATGATTACTTCGAGCTCAAATCAAAACCAACTCAGTCAGAAGCTCTGTCCCACACATTGAAACACATTGCAAAGTCAAGGGCATTTTTGTTGTGAGCAGTCCAACTTGGTGTTTCATTTATGGAGCCTGGGCTGTGTAGAAGTATTGTATTATTTTTACAGAGATGATAGGTGAATTCGACAGTATTATCTTAAAATAGCGGACTATACCTTCAATAGCTTATATTGAGTCCAATATAATGGTTGATTACATTATAGACAGGAACCTTGCAGACTTTCATAGTTATTTTTTACTTTCTCTATACTCTAATTTCACTTTATCTTGAAAACATACCTTTTTCTCTTTACCTAAAATTCTGCTTCTGCTTCAGCCCTGAGCTACATTAGCTCAGACTGTAACATTTAAGTTAAAACATTTTCACTGTTACTGGTTTACCTTAGCTGTATAATTTCACCCGACTCCCACAAGCTATGCCCACAAGCCTACTCTAATACACACAAGACCTTCTGCATCACTACAAGTGCTCTCTAGGGAACCACACCAAATGTAGGTACATTATTTTAGCCAATGTTTGTTCAGCTCAAACTGTACTTGCTGCCACTTTGGATATGAAGCTACAAATATGAAGTTAGGCTTGTCTTTGTTAAGGTAGGCATCTTGCTTTGGTTATACTCTTGTGTAACTAAGTAGTGATACAAAC
Organism: Forbesichthys agassizii; assembly: GCA_026546735.1. Lineage (NCBI taxonomy): Eukaryota > Metazoa > Chordata > Actinopteri > Percopsiformes > Amblyopsidae > Forbesichthys > Forbesichthys agassizii. The sequence continues at coordinate 5,121,045 of JAODLL010000024.1, read as the reverse complement.
AATATGCCTTGAAAAACATGCGTTGAATTCTAACTGCAAACTGCCAATGTTAGCATGTGACATCATAATGACATCATATGATAAAGAGATAACATTTTCTTATTTAATACACATTTCAAAAGGGATACGCATACACTGGTGTAGATGACAATGTTTTCCAGCCACCAAGAGCAAAGTTAGAAATGTTGCACTTTTTGTTTCATTTTTCATTATGGTAGCGTAATACATTTATTGCAAGGCATAGCCTATTGCAGGGGTGCCCAACCCTGGTCCTGGAGAGCTACCGCCCTGCATGTTGTAGATGTCTCCCTGCTCCAACACACCTGATTCTAATGAATGGCTCGTTATCAGTCTCTGCAGAAGCCTATTGATGTGAGTCAGGTGTGTTGGAGCAGGGAGACATCTAAACCATGCAGGATAGGGGCCCTCCAGGACCGGAGTTGGGCCCCCCAGGCCTATTGTATTTTAGCCTAATATAATTTGTGTCTGGGCTGCTAAATAAACAGACACATGTTCCATCAGGTGCAAAGAGAAATGTGTGATCGATGCATGCACTTTATAGTTCGCTAATACATATTGAAAGCCAGGGCGTGAGAGGACCTGCACTGTGTGTGCGTGTGTCTGAGAAAGTGAAAGACGGACGGTTGATAACTAATCAGGTATTGAGTCAGAATGCTGTTTTGTCCATTTTTGACCCGACCCGCTCATACCCACAATATTTTCTGGTAAGCTTACCCGAAAGGGTCGACCCGTGCATTATCAGTAGTAACTCATATGTGTGGGAAACAAACCCTATGGAGAATTGCTCTTTTGTGGCAGTCTGGCAGATGTGTTTACACAACAATTCTTCAAAGCTTTTCCTCTACATGTTTATCAGACAATAGGTTTTGAATGAAAGCTTAATTCCGACGGTTTAAAGGAGTCATTTCATGCTCCTTTTCACTTGTTGACACAGTTCCTTGACTTGTCAGTGCAATGTAGTTTACAAGCTTAGGTGAAAATACCACATAGTTTATGTGGAATAGCACATCATACAACAACTCTTTAGATAACGGTCTGATTTCAGTGACTGTTGCTTTAAATTGAACATTGTATGACATGCAAGTGTGTCTTTATCAATGATGGAGTAGCCTGTAGTTACTGTATAAAAAAAAATAGATTTGGTAATGTGCAAATGTTAAATTAAACTTTTACTTACGGGTTGTGTACTGGAGATCCACAGTAGTTCCTTGCCTTGCATATTTCGCTGATACTACATAGCTGGCCATATCCTCATAGGGGCATTACCAAACAAACTGTGCAGTAATCTACGCAACATATGCACGTTTCTCTCATTTGCCTGTTTCCCCGCCCCTCTCCCTTTTTTAGCCAATACAGACCAGGAAGCTAATCGTCCACTTTGAAAGGCTTGCTACTTCTCCATGTCACTAAATCCAAAAACAACCTGAAACACTTGGTTTTCATGAAATGGGTCCTTTAACAGTTGCTTTGGCATTGTTTGTGTGCAGCCTACAGTACATAATCTGACCTCGTCTCTCTTCCTCAGGAGTAGGGAAGAGCAGTCTCCTACTGCGATTTGCAGACAACACATTTTCAGGTATGCACCTCTGTTTCAACTGACTAACTTAGGTTGTGTCATTTTCTCATCATTAGATCAGCTGATCGTGTGTGTGTTTGTGTGTGTGTGTTACAGGTAGCTATATCACCACGATTGGCGTGGATTTCAAGATCCGGACTGTGGAGATCAACGGGGAGAAGGTGAAGCTACAGATCTGGGATACAGCAGGACAGGAGCGATTCCGCACCATCACTTCTACGTGAGCACACACAGATTCACACAGAAATAAGGGATGTCACGAGAACCGATACTTTGGTACCAAGTCGATGCCAAAACTCTGAAAACATGACTGTAATCGTTTTTGTACAGTACCATAGATACTGGCTATCCAACTTGGACGTGGAAGTGTAGCTGCAGCTCCGCCTCTGCTCGTCGAAAAGATAAACAGAAAGGCTACTTTGCGTTCCAGGCGGATTATCAGTTCCGCTATTGTCATGTGACATTAATGGTTCGTTGATATACATAATCGCCTGGCGAAAGCAAATCAGCCTCGCAGGGAATAAAATATGTAGGATACGTCGCATATTTGTGTTGCAAACATTCACGTGTTTATGCTGTAATTTACTACATTTGCATTTTAACCGATGCTTTTTCGCCTCGCGCTTGCTGATACCTCCAGAGCGCCGACCGCCAAACTACAATGCGATCATCACTACAGATTTCTACCTACATTTTTGTCTGCTCATGCTCACTCATTCACTTTGCTGTAGCCTACCTACCGTGATACAGCTGGTTGCTCGCTAGATGTTTTGCTAGGCCGGGTGATGGCGGTGGTGACGCCCACTTGTTGAGAAAGCAGCTCTTTCTTTTGCGGGTGTGCCTTCACCAGGGTAAAGGTAACGGTGCTTTTATTGTCACATACACATTAAGGATGTTCCCAGCGACTCATTTCCCTGTCGGTTACATGACATTATAATCTTAGACTAGTTAGTCTAAAGATACCAAAACACTTTTCCAAATTGATCTCAATCAGGCTTAACGTTGTCAGCGTGTGTACAGGTTGCAGGTCTCTCCCTACATGCACTTGTCGATCGGCTGTTTGTTCCAGTGAGTGGAGATCAAGTTTTAGCTTTCCTTTTCTCCTCTTCATTTAAAAAAATAATAATCCGACCGCTTCATCTTCGCAGTGTGAACAGTTTACATCCTACGGTACAGCAGTGGCCAACACAGCTCCGTTATTCACAGGCAGCGGAATGAGAACGTTATTAAACTCACTTCATATTGATTATGTATGATTATATCTGTATGCTGCATTGGCTTTGCGGAAAAGCGTTAGCTAATTATATTTTACCGTACTCCCATAGCTAGTTTAGCCTTCAAAAAATAAATGTAGCCTATCTTAAACAACCACGCCACACATGGTCACATGGCACTGGCTGGAGAAAGAACCAGGGTGTGAGCCTTCTCCTGTGTGCTGTGCGTGGATGACCTGCCTGTGCGTCTGTGGGTAGCAGCACCTAAGAGACAGGCAAAGGCAGCATGGCTTTGATGGCTGTGGTTGTTAAGTGTCAAGAGAGCCCCAGGAACCTTTAATCTGTAATACTGATGCTTTACACTCCCTGTGAGAAGGTGAATCATGCCTAGGGAAACTACCAACCCATACCAAGAAGTGTAGACAATACGGGGAGTTATTTTTGTTCTTATTTAATTGGCGCTGCCATTTGGATGCCTACTGTCTCCCTCAGAGAAAGAGCTGTTGTTAGCCCTTGGGAATCCCACCATGCATGCATGGGTCAGCTGCACTGTGTGGGCTGCTTGTTGTGCTGTGTTGGAACTAGATTGGTGTGGTGCCTTATTAGGCCTGCCCGCTCCTCTGGCACTTACCAGGGCTAGCTGTCCTGGTGTTAGGGCTAGCTGTCCTGGTGTTAGCTTTCCTGGCGTTAGGGCTAGCTGTCCTGGTGTTAGCTGTCCTGGCATTAGGGCTAGCTGTCCTGGTGTTAGCTGTCCTATTGTTAGGTCTAACTGCCTAGTGTTAGCTGTCCTGGCATTTGGGCTAGCTGTCCTGGTGGTAACTGTCCTGGTGTTAGGGCTAGCTGTCCTGATGTTAGCTGTCCTAGTGTTAGGTCTAACTGCCTAGTGTTAGCTGTCCTGGCGTTAGGGCTAGCTGTCCTGGTGTTGGCTGTCCTGGTGTTAGCTGTCCTGGTGTTGGGGCTAGCTGTCCTGATGTTAGCTGTCCTGGTGTTAGGGCTAGCTGTCCTGGTGTTAGCTGTCCTAGTGTTAGGTCTAACTGCCTAGTGTTAGCTGTTCTGGTGTTAGTGCTAGTTCTCCTAGTGTTAGCTGTCCTTGTGTTAGCTGTCCTTTTTTTAGGACTAGCTGCCTAGTGTTAGCTGTCCTGGTGGTAGCTTTCCTAGTGTTAGCTAGACTTGTGTTAGGACTAGCTGGACTTGTGTTAGCTGCCCTGGTGTTAGGGCTAGCTCTCCTAGTGTTAGCTGTCATGGTGTTAGCTGTTCTTTTGTTAGGACTAGCTGTCTAGTGTTAGCTCTCCTGGTGGTAGTTATCCTAGTGTTATCTGTGTTTTTGTTAAGACTAGCTGTCCTTGTGTTAGGGCTAGTTGTCCTAGTGTTAGTTGTCCTGGTGTTAGTTGTCCTGGTGTTGGCTGTCCTAGTGTTATGGCTAGCTGTCCTGGTGTTAGGGCTAGCTGTCCTGATGTTAGCTGTCCTGGTGTTAGGGCTAGCTGTCCTAGTGTTAGCTGTCCTGGTGTTAGCTGTTCTTTTGTTAGGACTAGCTGTCTAGTGTTAGCTGTCCTGGTGGTAGTTATCCTAGTGTTATCTGTCCTTTTGTTAGGACTAGCTGTCCTTGTGTTAGGGCTAGCTGTCCTAGTGTTAGCTGTCCTGGTGTTGGCTGTCCTAGTGTTATGGCTAGCTGTCCTGGTGTTAGGGCTAGCTGTACTAGTGTTAGCTGTCCTGGTGTTAGCTGTCCTGGTTTTAGGGCTAGCTGCCTAGTGTTAGCTGTCCTGGTGTTAGGGCTAGCTGCCTAGTGTTAGCTGTCCTGGTGTTAGCTGTCCTGGTTTTAGGGCTAGCTGTCCTGGTGTTAACTGTCCTAGTGTTATGGCTAGCTGTCCTGGTGTTAGGGCTAGCTGCCTGGTGTTAGCTGTCCTGGTGTTAGGGCTAGCTGTCCTGGTGTTAGCTGTCCTGGTGTTAGGGCTAGCTGTCCTGGTGTTAGCTGTCCTAGTGTTAGCTGTCCAAGTGTTAGCTGTCCTGGTGTAAGGTCTAGCTGCCTAGTGTTAGCTGTCCTTGTGTTAGCTGTCATAGTGTTAGGGCTAGCTGTCCTAGTGTTGGGGCTAGCTGTCCTAGTGTTGACTGTCCTGGGGCATCCATGTGTCTGTGGTGCTGGCATGTGTTAGCCTGGGGAGATAAAAATGTATGATAATAGGTCAGTAGTCTAATGTCTGCTTTACAGGCTGGTAATAAATCAACAGATGGGCTATACTGTAGTACAGGACTTAAATTGGCCTTGTGTTTATTTTATTAATGTTTTATAATTTATTAATCATTTGCATAATTTCACGATCTTGTTTATGCAATTATGTTATTACAGAGTAGAGTAGGGGGTCTTTGCCAGGGTGCTTGTCTGCCGTGCCAGCCGCTGTGTGTGTGTGTGCGAGTGATGTGGATTATTGCTACCCATAAATCTGCAAAGATTCGATCAACCCAGCTTCCCCTGTCATACCCTGCACCCATGCTGTCACAAGCACACACACACACACACACACACACACACACACACACACACACACACACACACACACACACACACACAATGGGCCATACAAAGAATTATCTGTGTATTCAGTAGGGATGGATTGGGGACAAGCTTTTAGGGGCCCTGTATGTTTATTGCAGATATACTCATACCTAAGCGCTTCAGGCATCCCTTTTGGTAAATTGATGTGGTGATTAGGTTTGTCACCCCCTACTGTTCGGCAGCTGCACTGTTTCTTAACTAACTGCAGTTTTCCTGTCCCCTGCTACAGGTATTACCGGGGAACCCACGGGGTCATAGTGGTATACGACGTCACGAGCGCAGAGTCCTTCGTCAATGTGAAACGATGGTTACATGAAATCAACCAGAACTGTGACGATGTGTGCCGAATATTAGGTGAGCCTGCACCCTCTTGTTCAATGCTAGAGTTACCTAGATGTGTTGTATAACACAATCACTATGGTGTGCCATTACACGTGAGCCAGATTTGATTCACATGCATACCTTTCGTTCTACATGCCAGTTTTCTGTAAAATGGAACCCGATCCAAGGACATGCTTCGGTGCCGGCCCACTTATAACTTGCCATGCTCCCTGCATACGCTTGTCTTTCTACAGTGGGAAATAAGAATGACGACCCTAACTCCAAGGTGGTTGAGACGACGGATGCGCAGAAGTTTGCAGAGCAGATGGGCATCCACCTGTTTGAGACAAGCGCAAAAGAGAATATCAACGTTGAAGAGGTACCTCGTTGCTCTTGTAGATGATGTGGCTCCTTCTGTGTGCATGCAAGTCACTCTCTGTACCTACAGTCAACAGTCTGTCTAGCTCAGTGATTCCCAACCTGGGGGAGCGCTAGAGTTCACAAGCTTGATCTCATTTGCTTTGAAATCAAACATGCATTAAAATGTTTGACTCATTTAATTGTAAAATGTATACATTTTAAAATGTTATATAAAAAAAACACATGCAAGGCCAATCTAAAAATGTCTATTAATGACAAATGTTTAAGGCTAGTTCTTCTTCAAATAAATGTGCACGTCATTTGCCCACGATCAGCGGGGGGTTGTCGTGTTTTGTGGTGGGGGACTCCAAAGGAAAAAGGTTGGAAACCACTGATCTAGCTCACGTGAGGGACCTAGGATAGGTTAGGATCATGCTCACCATTGTATTTTGTTTGGCTCCAACATGCATGTCACCTGTAAAGGTGGAGTTAATCATTATAATCCAACACTTTTTGTCAGATTCTGCGAATATGGTCCGCTCTGTGTGTGTGTTCACTGCAAAATAATTTGGTGCATAACAATTACACAGCCCTGGCTCTAACGGGAAACCAAATAGTGGTGCAGACCGCACCACACAACACAATCCCAGCCTTGACAATAGTGTCCAATGTGTGGGGCGGAGCTTCTGAGGGAGCACCCTATGGCATTAAAGGGAAGAGGTGTGTTGACTTTGAGCTAAAATATCAACATATGTGACGGTTATGGCGCCCTCTGTCTTCCAGATGTTCAACTGCATCACAGAGCTGGTGCTACGAGCCAAGAAGGAGGTGCTAGCCAAACAGCAGCAGCAGCAACAGAACGACGTAGTCAAACTCACCAAGAGCAGTAAACGGAAGAAAAGGTGCTGCTAGTGAACTCAAAGCTACCGACAGAGGCCAGCAGCCACTTCCCTTCAGACAGCACGCACGCACGCACGCACGCACACACACACACACACACACACACACACACACACGGGCACAATGGGACTCGAAGCATCTAAATTAAAGAACGGATAAAATATTGAATACATATATGGCGAAAGGAGAGAAAATGATCTATGGAAAACAAATGTCCCCTTTGGGCAAACAAATCATGAAGACTTAAAAAAATAAAAAATAAGTGTACAGATTTTATTAGAAGTCAGATCAAGTTTTATTTGGAATTCAGCTGATGGGCACTATTGACCAGTTTCTATTTTTTCCTCCCTGGATCTGTAAGATGGTAACTGCCCGCCATAATGCTCATATTTCTGTATTAACACCCCTCCACATCAAACAGGACATTGAAGTCGGACTGCACCTGGAGAAGAGTCGCGTTTTTCTTTTTATTGATGGTTC
>JAODLL010000024.1:5100653-5111749 GCA_026546735.1 Forbesichthys agassizii | reverse complement strand
GTTCATAATAAGTAAATATAGAGGCTACAGGTAAACCTAGGTGAGATGGAGTTATTAACTTATTCACCTTTACACAACATATGTGACAGAAATCATTGACCTGTTTTCTTCCCCATGGGAATGCAGATTGCAGACCTATCGACATTATCTACAAAAGCTGTGTGTTTGAGGCATGAAACAAAGTAATTCCTCCATTTACTCAAATAATCCTGGGTCACATGACTGTATGTATAAAAAAAATGGTTGTAGCATGATGTGCATCAAACATAATCTGAGGTAACTCGGGTGACCAGTGTCTTGGCCCATTACGGTCTGAGATCCAGTGCCTTAGGGTATGAGAGGTAAGCCTGAAAGAAACTGTGTAAACCGTGCTTGTGTGCAGTGAGTGTTTCACATACCACCATAAGCACACAGACCCGGAATTGTAAACCTCGAGAATTATTGAAAGAAAACCTCTACGATATTCCACTCGTCAGTTTGAACATTTTTTTTAGTTTTAGTTATTTTTTGCAGTTTTCAACTTTTTTCCATTTGTTTTGCTCAAGTATATCACAGGTGACTAACTACAGAGGATAACAGGGTCAGGTGAGTACCATGCTACATCAGGTTTAGAGAAGGCTATTGCAGACAATTCTACAACATGTACAACCACATTTTATACAGCCGAGATACAAATATTTCAAAACATATCACCAAGAAACTAATACGAGATGTTGTATATTTAGAGTCATAAAGGACTATCCCTCAGTCAGTAGTAGGATTTCATGTTACTTTACTTAACTGTCCCGTCTTACAGACAAACTCTGGAAAAATTTCTATTCAAAAAGTAGCAAATTTGGTCAGCGTCTCTTTTCAAATAGATATAGTGCTTTTGATGGCTTAAGACAGGGGTCTTTTTTTTAATCTCACCCAGTGGCAATCTACAGAACTTCAGTGTACATTTCATGACACCATAGCTGCAAAAGTCTTAATGTCGAAGTCCAAATAGGTAAAACAACAGCTAGTGCTGTCACATATATTTCAAAGTAGTATGCATTATCAAAAAAAAAAAAAAAAGCTAAAACACATTTATAAATATTTCTTCTTGATTCCTAAAAGTTCTCTTAGGGAATTTGTCTGTTTGTTTAACTGTGGGTTCCCTTTTCCTATGAGCCGGTCTCAGTGTGAGAGGGCTTTGCTCAGGAGCTAGGCTCCATTTGATGGAAGCTTCTGGAAGCTTCTCTTTGAGAGTTTCCTGTGTGCCGCGCGGATCCTCTGCAACCGATGCGTGAGGCTCGCCCTCAAAACTCCCACTCTAAAGTTTCCTCCCGATTGGCTGCTCTCTCGAGCCTGTGAATGATGTTGTTAAGGTTGGCCATTTTCTCGTTGCGTCTCTGAGTGCTCCTGTTGAGTTTGGGACTTTGGAGGGCGTCCAGATTGTGGTTAGTGCTGGTCGGCCCGGGGTTGGGCAGTGAGGGTGATATGGGAGCCGAGGAGGAGGGGACGGGGGAGACCGACATCATGAGGCCGGGCGAAGAGGCCGCCGAGGGGGAGTTGAGGGACACCTCCAGGCTACTGCGGCACGGCTCCGACGAGGCCTTGAAGCTGACGGGGTCCACGGGGGACTTGTTGGCCTCTTCCCCCTCCCCGTGCCTGGACTGGCTGGCTCTCTGGGGCCCGTCCAGGGAGAGGGCCGCATGGTACAGCCCCTGAGCTTGGCCGCTCAGCCCCTCCTCCTGCCTCAGGATGAGGCCGGCCAAGCGGCCATCACGGCCGCCCGGGAATGAGTCCTGGCGCTCGCCTTTCACCGGAGGGAAGTGTACCCCTAGAGTGAAGCTCTGCATCCTGGAGATGGCCTCTTCATCCCTGTCCACCACCTCCTGCTTGACGCCGGCAGGCCCCCCGCTGGGCGGGCGGCCGGAGGGCCGGGGGAGTCCCGGGGACAGCTGCTGCCTCCGCTCCTCGCTGTCGGAGGCCGAGGGGGAGTAGCTGTGCTGCTCTGGGTCTGTGTCGTTGTCAGGCTGACCTTCCATCAGCACCTCCCGCCGCATCCTCGATCTGCACACACACACACACACACACACACACACACACACAAACGCGCACACACACACTCCTGTCAGGATACTCTAAGACAATGATATTACTCTGGTGCAAAGTGGATTAACTTTACACATTTACCCAATTAATATTTAAGCAGTTAATTACAGTTCTTGTCGATTGCTTAAACACGATTTTGAAAACAGGGATACTTTTGTCAAAACACTACACACAATTCACACAACCATACACAAATGTAGCAGAACACCTCAGATATTTTGTAAAATGAAGCACTTCATTCAAAACTACATAATCATTTGTAAAAACCACATTTTGCCACCGTACAGCACAGTCATGGTTCATATGATCAGATTCTGTTTGAACACTACTGTGCTTAATCTAAAACACTATTAGGGTCAATGACGTAGCGTCTCAATTTCAATGTCCCAAGAATATTTGTAATATATAATATAATATATATATAAGAAAATAGTAAACATTTAAATTAAAACTGAAAGTTCTCACTTGGGCATTATTATACAAGTGTTACCAGACAATTTTTAAAATATTATCCAGATAAATTAAAATTTGAGGCTTCAAAACATTTTGAAGCCTAATGTCATATGGGATAACAATCAATCTTGAGCAATTATTTGCTGTATTTTATTTAGATAAGTCATTAAACAGGAAGGCACATCATTAAGAAGTTTCTTGAGGACGCCCAAGATATGGTGAAAGGATAGTTAGCCTCTCTTAAAATGTGTTTTCTTTAGCCTTTTGACTCACTGGTATACTATGTCGCAAATGAGTCATACTAGACAATACATAAAAAGCATTTATAATTACATTTTTATGAAAATGAGATGAATGTTTTTTTATTTTATATGAAATTACATTAGTTTCCACATTTCTATAGGTAACCAAAACAATTGCTTGGTTTAGGTTCAAAACTGATTATCCGCCATACCGGATAACAAATGTGTCATACGGGATAGCATTTATTATGCGTTACCCCACAGTGTCATTCGTTATTCAGAATGACATATTGTACAATTTGACCTTTTTTATACTATAAATTACTTTTGTTTATAACAACAAAAACATACATACATTCAGAGTATCAGCTAAACAAACCAGCGATGAATACAAAGGGAATGACTGGCCTGTAGTTGTGGAACCAGTTGATGACCGTGTTGGTCTTGAGGTGGAGCTGAGAGGCCAACATCTCGATGGTGTTCTGAGAGGGGTATGGCTCCAGGAGGTAGGCTTTCCTGAGTGCCTCCTTCTCCTCGGCCCCCAGCACCACGCGGGGCTTCTTCGCCTGACTGTAGGGGCACAGCTCCATCGGCGCCAGCGCCGGGCTCACGCACTCGGAACGAGTGCTGGGCGAGTCGCTGTCAGAGCCAGTGCTAAGCAGCCCATAGCGCCTCTTCAAATAGGCTAAAGGGAGGATATACAGGTAGAAAGATTACAAAGAGAGGTTGAACACAGTCTGTACTGCATTACAGTGTATTCTCAACCTGTTTTGTCTTATATCTGGCCTCTAAAATTAATAATAGTAACCTCGCCTCATCTCTGAGCCTGACTCCACCCACTGCACAATAGTGAACAGTGCTAAAACGTAGTCAAGGAGCTGAGTGGGGGGGTCCATTAACATTAACATTTGAATTTGATCATGCACGAGAGGACGAGGAGTAATGTTGGATACCAGTCAAGTCCAAGGCGACACGCACAGAGCTAGCGAGTAAGCTAGCGAGTAAGCTAGTGAAATGCGAGATATTTGCTAGTGAAATGCGAGATATTTGTTGAATTTGACCAAAAGTGTATTAGCTTACATTCAGCTTGCAATACCTGACTTTACCTTTAAGTAGTTCAGAAACGTCTATGTGGGAAGGGTGCATAGTGAGTTATCACACATGCATACACAGACATCATCATGATCACGCCCCACCACTAGATGGCGCAGAACATATCCTCACCTTTCTTTTCCATCTTCTTCATATCCCTCAACTTGTCCACGTTGTGAGGGTCGTTCAGCCACAGCTGCATGCGGACAAAAGGCTCCCGGCCCTTCAGGCTGAGCTTGTGCCACGGCTTGGGTCTGGACAACAGGTCTGATACAGAGCCTTGTGTCAGGCCCAGGATACTCTCCCCAAACAGACGCTGGCCTGTAGGACACACGCACACACACACACACACAGACCCAGACACGCACACACACACGCACACACACGCACACGCACACACACACATGCGCGCACACACACACACAGACCCAGACCCAGACACGCACACGCACACACACACACACACACAGCTGTGTAAACAACTCTACTGCAATAATTACCACTGGAAGCAAATCATGCTCAGGCAAGCTATCATTTATGTAATGCATGTAGCAAGCTTGCCACTTGGTCATTTATTACAGCTCAATCACACACACACACAACACATTAAAGGCCGCTACTTTAAGACACATGACTACCTCTACCCAACATCCCATTCCAGACTCCACCTGACAGCTAATACATATACAACACTGTTCATTCATTGTTTCCACAATGAACACAGGAAAGGCTGGCATGCCAAGCCCACCAGCCCAGTCATGAGCATGGCCAAATATGGATTTCTGGATTATATGGGAAAAAAATGTAATATGTGGTTTTCACATAAATGCCCCTCAAAGCCTTCATTCAACACACAGGCTAAGTAGACTAGGACATTTTCACCTACGTATAATAATCTAATCGCTCTGTGTACAGGGATTTCTGTTAAGTGGATGCAGCAATTTGGCTAACAACAAGATAACACTTGTACAGATAGTCTGCGTCACAAAGCCTTGCCTATAAACAGACAAAACAGGAATGAAACAGGAATTCATTTAGTGTTGTCCGCACTAATACAGATGTGTTTAGAGCTTAATTGAGTGGATAAGATGGCTTCTCAGTAATAGTATACAAACTAACTTTATTGACAGCGCCTGACACTCCTATGATTATTTGTTTTAACAGTTTTAACATAGCACTGGGTAAGTGTTCAAAAATAATTATAAACACCTGTGTGGGTTAGTAGGGGCAACATTTTCCCTGTTTACAGGGGGACAGTTTGTCTGCTTACGTATGACTTCTGGTTCAGTGTGAAGAGGGCCGTGTTCCTAGCCTGGTTGGACCATGCTGATTGAATTAGCTGTCAGTCAACAGCTAATGACATTACTAGCATCAACTGACCATCAGCCAACTTCAAATAATCAGAACAAGAAATGCTTGTGATTGTTCAAACTGCAGACAATTTGACACATCGACAAACGCGTAAAAAAAAAAACATATAGCGTTGGTGAAGCCTGGTTTCACCATACACACACACCCACAGACTACTGTACTAAAGCATGCATACTTTTATTACAGTACTCACCGAGGTTGTTGTCGGTTAGCACCTCCTTCACCTTCTTAGTGATGGCATAGGTGTCCAGCTCTGGGGACATGGCCACAAGCTCCTGGATGCCCAGCGGAGTCGTGGGCTGGTGCAGGGCCATCACACTGGGTGTGGACTTTCCCCCGTCAGGGAGGGGGGGAAGTCCCAGCCCCAGCCCCAGCCCCAGCCCCATGGTCTCTGGCTGCTGGTTCTCCTTGCTGCTCTCCAGCGCCAGGCTCACGGGCTCCGCCGGTGGGCTGGGGTGGCTGTCAGCCGGGCTGGGGGGCGGGGAGGGCGACGACAGGGCTGTCACGGGGCTTTTATCTGGAGGAGAGACACAAGGATGTACAATATAAGACACATGCTATGTGAGTATGCCTCCGCTTCATTCCCCATTGTATCAAATGGAAAACAGGCAGTTCCCTTTCAGGTAGCACTAACAGCAACGTGACCATGGTTACCATAGTGTATTATCCGCTACACCGTAAGATTATACAATATGTAAATATCACTGTATGTCTGGTTTGACACAGCCGCTTTCAGCAGTTTGGTAAATGTTGTTTATTCCCATATTATAATGCTATGATTCACTGTGTTGTCTGTGCATGCTCTCACCCTGACTGTGGCCTTGGCTGGGGAGCTGATTGAGGCTATGGCCTAGCTGGTCCAGTAGCCACAGCTGCATGCGGATGAAGGGCTCCCTGCCTTTCTGGGTCAGCTTGCTCCAGGGCTTGGGCCTAGACAGCATGTCACTCACACTGCCTTGAGACAGACCCAGCACCTGTAGGGAATGGATACACAACATTATTAAGTTCATACTCTATGACTGAATGTGCTACGCAAAAGGACACCAATTGTATATTCAATTGTATAATTGGGAAATCACAGGCATAAATCTACCAATTAATTTTATTTTAATTAACAAAAATATCCATGTGCGAAGATACAGTCACTTGGACCTCAGAAAGTTTGGGTGAAACACCAATAGAGGGCAGCAACACGCCATACAAAGGCATGTCTAGTGGCGGTAATAAGTACCTGAAACTATCTGGTACTGGAACACTCTTCATTAAGATGGTAAAAAAGAATAGTTCACGTTATTGACTGTTTGAAAATGTCACATAGCTACTTGTACGATCATACACAATTAAAGATTGAGTAACACACGCCTCAACGCGTTAATCAAGATAAAAATGTCTGTGCTATTAAAACAAGATGGTTTATTTAAATTAAGTTAATTACATTTTTTATGACCTTTATGTTTTGTTAGTTTCAAATACAATCTCATTTTCAATACACATGCAATGCTACAATGGCACGAGAAACATTGATTTGTGAACCATGCTTTCTTCTGTTTTAGACATCAAGTAGAATAGTGCAGTTGATACAACAATTGATTATTATTTCTTTGTTCAACAAGAGCGTGCAGAATATTTATTGATATAAGCAGCTAGCACTGAAAGCTAGAAAATGAACATCGAAACCCTGAATTGAATATATCATTATGATATAAAATCCAGAGGATTTGTAATATCTACTCTAGAGAGAATCAATCAAGAATGAACATAAAGTATAAAATGACAAAGGGGAAGAGAACACCTGAAGGAATTTTCTAGAAAGAAAATGTAGTTCTGAAAAGATAGTAATACAAATAGAAAATCCAATTTAAATACAAAATGGAAAATCATTTTTTGGTTGTTAGAAAGAAACATCAAAATCCTCACTTTGTATTGTGTGAGCAGCTCTTAATTCTACATGTTGAATACTTTACAGGTTCGAGTTTTGGTGCATGTTCATGTTTTGAAATTCCTATTGAACTGTCCACAGAAACACAGATACATCATCACGCATTTTTAAATTTGAGCAGAGCTCTGCTTTGGTTAGACATATCCACACCAGCCACAGAATAAAATATGTCTGCCTTTCTATATTTAGTAAGCACCTAACAAATACATCTAATTACTCACTCCTCCAAGCCAACGCACTTACTTAATCTGGTCACGATCGGTGTAAATACAGTGTGCATGCCCTGTTTCCTGCGTCATAAGACAGGACTTCATTTATCCCCAGAGGGGAAACTCTGGCGTTGCAGCAGCATACAGTATATCAATATAAAGTATAGAGCAGAAAATATAGTGAAGATATAAATAATACCAGGTATAAAAATAATAAACAACGCACCGAATCAAATCTAAACCAGAGAATAAACTAGGTTGTGTATTACTACGACACAGCTAAATGCATTCCACAGGAGTAAGAGCCAACCTTCTCTCCAAAGATCCTCTGGCAGATGCCGTTCTTGGCCAGCTTCTCCTTCACCTGCCGGGTCAGCTCGATGGTGTCCACCTCCCTGTACATGTACATCTCGTACTGCTCCGGGGTGAGCGGGGGCACCGTGGGCTTCAGGGCCCGGGGGATGTACGCCGGGTAGTAGGAAAGGCGTCCGGGCCCGGGGGACTCCCCGCTGACTGACGCGTCCGACTCCACCTTCACCTCCACGGGCCGGCCCGGCGCCGGCTCCTCCTCGCCCGCCGACGCCTCCTCGCTGTTGGGGAGGCCCTGGCTGTCCTCCGGGCGGGGCCAGGGCCGGGCCGGGGGCCCCGAGGAGGACGAGGACAGGGAGGGGGACACCGAGGCCAGGGGGCCCCTGGGATCCAGAGACCAGTGCTGGTCGAAGTAGGCGCCCGCCTCGCCGATCTCAGACTTCACCTTGCGGATGATGTTCTGGACGAAGGCTGCGGGGGACAGGACGCTGACGGGGGCCTGGGGCCCGCTGAGGGCTGCCGCGTTGGCCATGCACACCGTCACACAGCCTCCCTCCTCCTGCTTGATGAAGGTGGGGAGGGGCGGCCCTCTGGAGGGCTCCGGGGGGCCCAGGAGCTCCCCCTGGGCCCCTGAGCTGGTGCTGGAGGCCCTGCCGCAGACCTCCATCTCCAGCAGAGCCTGTTGCTGGGCCTCCATCTCCCTCCTGGCCTGCTCCAGAATGTTCTTGATGGTGTCATCAGAGCTGCTGGCCGCCCCGTTGCTGCTCCTGCCCGACGAGCTGCTCATAAACGACTTCCCGTCGCCTGGACGACATGCACGCACACGCACACGCACACACACACACACGTTGACATCAACGCGCAGTTTAAGTGTAACCTTACCCCAGTTCTGAGCCTAACTCCACCCACTGCACATCTTTGAAAACTGCTATAACGTAGTCAAGGAGATGAGCGAGGAGAGGGGCTAGGAGGGGGACCCCCGTTAACATTAATGTTAACATTTAAATTTGATGATGAACGAGTACGCCAAAAGTACACACAGCAAGGACCTTGGGTGATTTTAACCATATATGACGTGTAGAGTCATTTTAAGACCATAATATGCACCAGCATTGATGTGTCTCATCACAATTATTTAGTTTACAGCAAACAAAAAGCAAAAATAAGAACATAATTCCAAGTGCAGTTACGCTTTAAACTTTAAAGGCGTTCCAGTTTAGACTGCTTAGAATAATTTGAGTTCCATACATCGTCTCCTCTCTCTAGTGCACCAAGCACTACAAACACATCCCTAACTCTAATATACAGTCATCAGAGCTGTAACTGGAGAGGCAATGATCACCTGAAACAGACATATATATTTTTTACACATAAAGCAGGAATGTTAACCTTTTTCCTAAATACATTTTATTCATGAAATAGCTTTAAAAGCAACAAAATAAGCTAGATATGCAAATATATACTAGTAAATATCACATACATATAAATATCAGGACCAATTAAATATGACCCAATATGACATTGACCTGTGACTTTGATTCCCCTCTGTTCCATTCTTACCTCCCCTTTGGGACTGGATCTCCTTCTTGGCCTGCTCCAATATATTCTTGATGGCATCATCTGACCCAGTTTCAGGAGTTCGGATGCGGGGAGTGATGCTCCCTGCCACAGAGGGTAACAGAGAGAGAGTGAGATAGAGGGGGAGGGGGAGCGGGATGGCTGATCAGAGAGCAGTTCCAAGGCTTTGCTTTTGACTGCTAGATCAATGGCTGCCTTTGAGAGCGTGCTGTCTGAGGGCACAGTGTACGGGAAGCTAAACTTTCAAAAGCCGTGAATCTGGGGAGAAAACAAAGTTTAAAAGTAACATTACAAACACAGGATGCCGCGTAGAAGTTAGGGATGAAGACCGAGTAGATTAAAAGGTTTAAATGTACACAGGTTCAGAAGCTAAGATAGCAACCTGAGATGACAAGGCAGTAACAAACCTACTATCTGTATACCTTAACCGCACAGTCTGTTTATAGGTTAAATCAATATAAGTCCACGTGCTGACATTCAGGATAAAATATTTCCTCTGTTCTATGTAATAAAACAATTTATATTTTTTAAGCTCCATTGTATTCTATTTAATCTCAATTCATGTATACAGCACTAATCGAAGTCCTGTAGACCCACATGAGATAAATCTGACTGAGGTATCTTGAAAAAACACATTACCTTGAAACAGAGATGTAATGAAACCCAATGGTGTTTGCAAAAAAAATGCTATATTTGGTTCATTAAAGGTTGTAAAATGAATACAAAATCACACGCTAAACAAAATAGCAATACCAACTGAAAAGTAATGTCCAGCTCGAAGGGAGTTAAGTCTGTCCAAAGCAATTTTATATTTCATTTTATATTTCATCATCATCATCATCATCATCATTATATTTCAACATCAGCATATTTCATTATTTGAATGTATGTAAGCTAAGGACAATATTCACTAGAATATCGCTTTAGAACATATATTTTTCCTAGCGGGACTGTGTTGTTCTGGAAGGTTCGGCTGTTTTGTCTCCTCACCTCTCTGACGGACCTGGATGGTCCTGAGTGCCAAGATGTTCTGCTCATCAGAGAGGAACTGCTTCATCTTGATGAACGGCTCCTTTCCTTTCACGGTCAGCTTCCTCCATGGCTTGGGCCGGGCAAGAATCTCACTGACCGAGCCCTGAGACAGGCCCAGCACATAGTGGCCGAACACACGCTGCCCGATGTTGTGCTTCAGCAGCTGCTCTTTTACCTGGAAGGCTATCTCCGCCGTGTCCAGCTGGTCGTCATCACCGGCGGTGGAGCTGCCGCTCTCCGATTGGTCGCTGGGCAGGCCGGCTTCCACGCTGCCCGCCCCTGCTGGTCCCTGATTGGTTGCCATGAGGGCGACCTTGGCCGCGTAGAGAGCGGTGGGGAAGGCCATGAGGCCACTGCCGTCCTTCTTGAAGAGCGGCGACAGCAGCTGCTTGTGGAGGACGTGGTCCCCCGACAGGCGCTCCCCGGAGCACGGGGACACGGAGAAGGGGCGGGGCAGTTCGTGGCTGGAGGACGACCTGTCCAGGGTGGGGGGGCCGGGACTGGGGGAGGCTCGGATGTCCACCTGGAAAGACGAGGAGGAGGAGGAGTTGGAGCACGGAGGCCTGCCCACATCTCTCCCTGAGTCCTCAGACTGGTCGACACCTGGAGACAAAGACACATGCCATGCCATACACTGTAGTATACTGTATGCTGGGTTAGTATATAGGGGCATGCCACCTATATACACCTATATACACTGTAGTATACTGTATGCTGGGTTAGTATATAGGGGCATGCCACCTATATACACTGTAGTATACTGTATGCTGGGTTAGTATATAGGGGCATGCC
>JAODLL010000024.1:5087470-5100553 GCA_026546735.1 Forbesichthys agassizii | reverse complement strand
ACTGTATGCTGGGTTAGTATATAGGGGCATGCCACCTATATACACTGTAGTATACTGTATGCTGGGTTAGTATATAGTAGTATGCCACCTATATCCACATATATACACTGTATACTGTACTGTACATGCTGTGTGGTGTATAGCTCAGCTTGTAACCACCACTGTGTGCACGCATGTTACGCAGGCTACTATTTATTGCATGTATACAAAGCATTTTTACATTTTTAGTTCTCTACACAATACACAATATTTTACATTTTAAACACGAATATAGCATATATATTTGACATTTTAAACACGAATATAGCATATATATTTTACATTTTAAACATGAATATAGCAGAGAGAATATAGCACAGTTATTTTCTGTGTAAATATATAGTGCCACAAGCTCCTCTTGTCTTTGTTTTGATTTGAGACGCTGGTGCTCTAGTGTGACATCTAGTGGTAGAAAGTAATATAGTTTACTTGACTAAGTTTGACTGCACTTAGTAGACTGTTAAGTCATTGATTCTGTGGCCTCCTTACATAACGTAAGAACAAAATATCATAACTTTCATGCTTTTAATGTGTCTACAAAGCTGATGACATATCTACTGGTACTATGTGATCTCAAATGACTCCAGTCTGAATCATTAAATTGGTGTTTAATTTACATATAATATACTGTATATGTTCGTTTTGGTAAAAAAATGTATATGTATAATACTATTAACAATAAATAAAAAAATATAAACAACAATAAGAATAAAATTATGTAACCAATAAAAGATAATAAATAAATGTTCTGCATACACTGAATTCAAATTACATGAACAAGCATACCATGCTTCTTTCAGTGAATTTAATGTACAGTACAAGTTTGTACATTTACAACCAATGGTGCTATATGAAGTCGGACAAAGAAGTAATTTCGTACCGTTACTGTGCAAGACACGCGCTTTCTCTACCAGGTACTTGTGTGAAGGAATAAAGGCATCTTTATCCAGCAAAAGCTCCTCTGTAGCCTTAGCAGAATCCTACACACAAATACACACACAAAGCCATACATCCCCACCCATGCACGCACGCGTACACACACAAACACACACACACACACACACACACACACACACACACACACACACACACACACACACGTGCACGCACCCCACACAAAAGCCATAAAAATGTTCGATTAATCAATTATAGTGGCTGCAGATATCCTTACAATGGATGATGGTCACTGAGGCATTCAATGGCACTGCTGTAGTATTTCTTCCCTGACACCAAGGGGACATTAAGGGGAGAAAACAAAGCAGGGCGTTTGATACTGCTGTATGGACAATAAGTGGGTGAGAGACAAAGGTCTTCAGCAAATACCTGCGACGAGTTCCCGTTTGCTGAGGCAAGCTTCATTACCTTCAGTATGCTAAAGGAGGAGACAGATACTTGAGTTTTAGTCCTCTGGAGTATGATTATAAAGTCATTATAACATTCCGTCCTCGCCAAAACCTCACCTGAGCTCGGTTTTAATCTCTTCATAGTCCACCTGGGATTGCAGTTTAGCTTCTAATCTCTGGAAGGGAAAAGAGAAGAGAACTTACTTCACATTAATAACCAGAGCCACTGAGCACGTCGAAAGGTGTTTCTCATGTACCGAACCGTCACTTTGCACTCACCTCTATAGCTTCCGCCTTATAGGCTAGCTGGCGCTCCAGCTCTAGGATCTGATTGGCTGAGGTGGCTTGAACATCCTGCAGGGTGAACTGCAGCCTCTGAACGTTCTCCAGAAGGCGAAGGATCTCTCTGTCTTTAGCCACCAAAGCGGTCTCTAGCTGTGAGGCCAACACCTCTCCTTTCCCCTCCCGCTCCTGATAGGGTGACAAGGAGGTGTGTAAGGAGGGGGTGCGAGGGGGAGAACATAAGCCAGGACTCCCAGCAGGAGAGAAAAAACAGCAGGGGCAACCCAGAAAGATCACCCCGGTGTTCAGAGCAATAATAGAACTTGTGCAGTGATTATTACACAGCGCTGGCGGTGTGGAATAGCTAGCATATATATCGACAAAGCTAAAGGGCGGGTGTTAGGAAGGGAAAGTGTTTCGCAGACACTTATCTTTATTAGACTTACTACATTTGTCAATAGGAGATGAACTGACTGTACACCACAGTCAATGTCAGCAAATCCTTCAAGTAACAGCAGCACTGATAAGGCTGAAAGTATATTCCTTGTCTTCTTACCCTGCTGGCGCACTCTACTGGATGGCTACTGCCTGGGGCGGTGTTCTGGGCAGCGGCTAAGCGTTCCCTCAGCCTCTCCACCTCTCTCTGGGCCTTTTCTGCTCGCTGCACACAAGAAACACCACATCACGCGCTGACGTTATTAATTAGCCTTGCCGCCGATCAGAGCAGGAGCGCGGGCGTGAATCAAAAGCACGCGCCCCTTGTGCTGGAAATGTTCGGAGGGAGTGTTGAAACCTGAGCAGGTGCCCCGCGCAGACGATGAGCACAGCTACCGCCTCATTCTGCTGAGAGGGCTGTTAATTCGGCCCACTTCTCTCCACCCAAAGAACTGTTTACCTGTTCCATCACACCTGGCCTGCTAATTAATGATTCATTTTGAGGACATTTATCTAGGAGCTGGTGGCAGCAAGCAAGAGAAAATGAGAGAGAAGTATATAGGGAGAGAGAGAGATAGATGGAGAGAGAGAGGTAGAGAGGGAAAGGTAGAGAGAGAGAGAGATGGAGAGAGAGAGAGTGCCACAGGAAGAGGGAAATATACATATCTTAATCATCTATGTTGTTTAGAAAAATGCATGAGGTTTAATTTCAGAAAACGGCCGTGTACTATATGTTATAAATGTTTTACTTTTATTGTTCCTTTTCATCCTGTACTGCTTTGGCAATATAAGTAACTGTACTGCACACTTGTCATGCCAATAAAGCACCATTTGAATTTAAATTTGAGAGAGAGAGAGAGAGAGAGAGTGAGAGAGAGAGAGAGAGAGAGATATAGGTAGAGAGAGAGATGGGTTGTGAACAGGAGTAGAAGAGAAGAGGCATCACTGGGTTAGGAAGCAATCAAGGAGATGAGGTAACCGAGAGCTCCGGCATCAATCTGCTCTCGCCAGTCTCACCGTCCTCGAGCCGCTTTGCCACTCGCCGGGAGGGGGGCTGCTCAGGTTTACACTCGCTAATCACAGGCTGGGGGAAGGTGGTGTGTGTGTGTGTGTGTGTGTGTGTGTGTGTGTGGGGGGGGGGGGGGGAGGGAGGGTGGATAGGCTCGGAGCGGGACGCAGGGTGTCTAATTAAAGCCGGGGGCTTGATTACAGGAGTGATTACCTTAACGAAGGAGCATCTCAATCAGAGCTGCTCAGCACTCACCTGGTTTGCCTTCTCCAGGTTGGCCATGATTGTGCCCACATCCTCTGCCCTGGAGCACAAGACAGACAGGCAGGGGTCACCCGGGAGCCACTCGGCCTATTTATGCACCGAGTGTTACAGCCCAGACACTGTTTTCACACATCACGCAGCATAGCAGTCCTCTCCAAAGGAAAGTCACAGCAGCCTTCACATGTTAATACCGACAAGAGGCCGTGCTACTCATTAGCCTCAGCAAAATACCACAGGCTCTCTGCTGCCCCTACAGGGCTGCAACTGTAACTGGCTGATCTCCAACCACATAGCTCTTTTGAGAGAAGGCTTCTGCTTGCCTACAGTACATGCATCACACAAACGGAGGAGTCTAATTTGAATAGAAGCTCAGATTATTCATGAGGTTTGTTTGAAGTTAAACTGTTTCCTTTTGCACACATGGGACCTTTTTTTCAAAAGGTATAGAGGCAAGAATTAATGAGGATGGGTTGATTGATTTATTATGCACACAGGTTCATGAAGTTTCGGGACAAGAATATCCAAGAACATATTAGGGACACCTTTTAAAGAAGAATCTATTTGAAAACAAATAACCTTACCATCTAATAGTGTCTCTCAGACCTGAATGCTCTTATCTCACTGCATTATTATCTAAAACAATAACACCAAGTGTTTGATCAGAATCAAACACAATATCCTGTATCTTCAATGAAAAGGTAGAAGCTGATGTTAGCGTTCCCAACCAGAAATGCTTTATAATGTCAGCATTAATTAACATTGGCACTGGGCACCGGAGCTCGCCCTTGGGTTCAAGGGGTCTCGGCCATTTCAATAAGCCCAGGAAATATGGCGCCCAGCTGGCATCCAGACAGTTACAGGTGTCAGCGCCGCGTTTAATGAACTTGTGCAGAACGGAAAATGTTTTGTATCGATTACCCGCTCGGCTCCTCGAGCCCAGGCAGACAAATAGTCTATCTCATCAGCGAGGAGGAAACGGCCAGTGAGAGGGATGGAGATGGGCCTGATGGGGTGGAAGCTGGTCCCAGGTAGGGGTAGGGTTCGAGGAGGAGGTGAAATGCCACCAGGAGCTCAGAGGTAAGGGGACTACCTGCACGTCTATCTAGTGATGGACGTTTGAACTGCAACACAACATGAAAGGTGAAAAGTGAAAACATGTCCAAACCAACTAAATAGATGGCAGCCCAGTCTGGAAACATCAGTTCAATTGCGCCATGGATTAAGCCTAGGAGAAAATCCATTAGCGTCAGCTCACTGTGCTCTGAAGCACAGTGCTAAACAAAGGAGTGTTTACTTTGAATGTCTATCGACATCCTTCATACAAGCTCAGATTCATTTCAGGCGTGCGGTGGATACATTGCGCTCAAAGACCAGGACAAGGTAGAGTGTTTTCTGAAGCAATCTTTAAATGGAGCAATTCTTCTTAAGGGCTGTCAAGGCCTAGCTGCCAGTGCAGGCAAACACAGACCTCTCTCATCGACCTGCATTAGCGGCTGAGTCACTCTCACTATGTTTCTACAGTGGCATTCCACTGTTCAACACGGAACAGGGGTTTATATAGGGAAGGGAGAGTGGCTTGTTACAAGGGACCCTGCTCTAGAAACTCACGATGATGGAGGTGTTTTTACAGTACCGGGGGCAGAGGACGATAGGAGAATCTAAAGTAGAACAACGTGTGTAACAGAAAGTCTCTTACTTGCTAGTCATCTCCTGCTTGTATTTACACCTCAGGTCCAGCAGTTCTGTCTGGGCAGTGTTGAGAGCTGTGGACAACAACACACTGACCTTAAATCTGTACACAACACACCATTTATGAACATGTACCCTTTAGAGTAATGCATTTGGATAAATACCTCATTACCTTAGTAATATATACCTAGCCCTGCCATTGCCAGTGCCTACATAAAACCCTCACATAAACAATCCATTTCCGTAGCGTGCCATATTACATTTATATGTATTATGCTATGTGCTGATGTAAAGACCTACTTACACGAATGCAGGACTTTGATTCTCTCCTTGGCCTCTAATAGTCTGTCAGCCAGACTAACATCAGCATTCTCCTCAGCCCTGGGAGAAAAACACCTTGTTTGAGTTATGTCTCCCTATGATAAACAGCTTTAGGTAGGAGAAAACATTTCTGAGGAATAAATACTTAACTGGGCTGATTACAAACCACACCAAATAAAGTATAAAATACTATTCTATATATAAAAAGATCAACAATAATATGAAATAAGATTATCTATAAATTATATCTCCTCAAAGCTTCCCCAGGCTCCTCCCTTGAAGGGAACAACCCCAGAACATGGTAGCAAGACTCCTAATTAAACTGACCCACACTGCAGAACCAGTGGGATACAGGGATTTCAGTTGCCATGAGAATTTATGATGGAGAGTATGGCGGTATAAAGAAACCATGGATGGTCTTACCCCTCAGTCCTCTCCCGGGGTGCCTGGGTGCTGTTGGGGGTCATCAGACCGGATGGAGGGGTCTCCCTTGACACGGTGTCTGACGTTAGGCCCGACACTGTGCCTCCCTCGGCTGTGGGCTCTGTGCGGAACGACAGAGTTCTTTCTCACAGCAGATTTGGCTTATTGAGATCTCAATGAGATGCTAAAGGTGACGTGGCTGTCATCACTAGCTAGCTTGCTGTTCTCAGCTTGATCTCGTTGAGCGAGAAAGAGGCACGCGTCTTTCACGCAGAATTAACCTTTTGTTAAACCTTTCGCTCATTCTATATAGGTAAGATGCAGCGTGGCAGACATCTGACATCTTGTTGTGTGCTTATCAGAAGGCTTGACACTGTGTTAAGAAGCAACAATAATAAGGGTTAGGGTTAGGTGAGGGCTGCTGTGCGTGGGGCTGACCTGTGGTGTCTAGGCACTCCAGGTGTTTCCTCCAGTACCCGCTGATCTCCCGGACCAGTGTGGAGCTCTGCAGCTGCTGCAGTCTGCCCTCCAGTGTGTGTGTGGCCTCCAGCACGGGAGCCGGGTCTGTGAGGAACACAAGCGCACGCCCACACACACACACGCACCTCTCAGCGCGGAGGAAGAAGCGTTCAACCGACAACACAGTGTTTTCTTCAAGCGAAGCAAAAGAGCAGTTTTACTGTACGCGTAGTCTGTGGAGCGCGTTACGGCTCCTGCGGCAGTATCAACAGTATTCCACTGAGACTGGGATCCAAAAAAAAAAAAAACTGACTTTAAACACCCTCTATCCCAAACCCCTTCCCCTTCGCCTCCACCCTACCCCAAACTGAGGTGCCTTTGAAAACCTCTCAGACTGGACCTAATGACACGAGTACAGTTACGGCCCTTCAACACTACAGAGCCGCTCTAATGAGTCCTCTGAAATACTGATAGATGACAAAGAACACACCGTCATGAGAGAGACTTAACTCCCAGGCACACACCTAGGCAAAGTGTGGAAGAAAAAAAAAAAGAAGTCTGCTCCTGAGAAGGGTGGCGGGTGGGTGAATGGGTTGGGGAGCCAGGATTCTTTAGCACAACAGAGAAGCTGTTTTGCAATGCATGCGCGCCAGCACCGGGCCCCACGGGGCCAACTAGGAGGCTGTTTCTCAGCTAACAAGTCTCCTCTGTATCATTTGATCATTTAAATTATTATGCCAGGAATTCCCAGGAGGTGTCTCGGCACTCCACATCACAGGGCTGTTTTTAATCTTCCCCCTTGCCTTTCTTCCCCTCCCGAAAAGTTCAGCAGCTCAGAGAGGGAGCGGGCTGCTCCTGTTGTGTACCTGCCTGCCGAACACCAAAGGAGGTGACTCTAAGTGCCAAAGCACAGAGATGGAGACTCAGGGGAGTCGCTTGACGAGGGGGGAGGTACACTACAGAGCCACACACACACACACACACAGACGCACTCCGCAACCCTTCAAAACTCAAAAAGACGAGGAAAATCGCTGCTTTTCCTCCACAAACTTTTCTCCCATGACTTTCATCCCCATATCTTAAGACTTCTGTGCAGGAGCCAATTGGAGCCCTTCGTCGGTATGGGCACAGACTGAAGTGACTTTTCTCAAACGCGTGGGGCCACGCACGGATGGCTAACAGTTTGCCAGACGTCAGGCGAGGTAAGTTTCCGATGGCTCGCCTCGTCGTTCATTAAGTCGGCCACAAATGCAATTTGTGAAATGTGCAATAACGGACAATACATTGCAGTTTGCCATATCTGCATTTTCATCAGAAAAACTACTCGGGTCAGTTTGAATGATTGAGCTATCTTCCCAGGACTGTTTACAATCAAACATTGTCTGCGTTCATTGTTACACCAACTGCAGAGATATTGCATCAGTCACAAGGGACACCACTATTAAGTGCATAGCCCTCCAAGACAAACAGGATGACTTAAAGCACTGCTATTCCATCGACCCACTGTCACAGAAATCACTTTATCAGCCCCTTTCCCATATATCCTTTCAACTTTTAATGATCAAAGGACAGAGATTATAGTAAGGGAACTCTCACACATGGACAAACTGGGATTATCAATCATTGGCAGGGGAATAAAGGAAAGTCAGATTTAAAGTGAAGGGATATAACTTAAGTCTGTATACAAAATTAACCCCCCGTCAAAGAGAAGAAGCAGGACTACCCTCTGCGGACTCAGGATCTGCAGTTATAGTGGAGAAACCAAGACTGCTGATAACTATGTAGAAGCCAGCTGCTAATTGACAGGCTGCACTGGAACTTCTATCTGGGCCAGGTTTTACAGTGAATCCATCAAGTTTAACATGGAACTGAAGTGGTTGAACCGGTTTTCAAGCTAACCTGACACAGAGCATAATGACGAGTCTGTTTCTCAGTCTAATATTAATCAAGAAATACAATGTGGCTGACCCAATATTATCTACATGTAGAGGACCGTGTCACTCTCTATGCAAATAAACTAAAAAAAAAACTTTTCTCTTATCTTAATTACAGCTGATTAGCTGTCTGTCCTGGGGTCACCTTAACATATTGTACAACACTACCTCATTGAGACTAATAAATCATAGGACATTTAATACTTCATAATCTTCTGCTGAGCAAAATAGTGTATGGACTCACAATAAATTCATTTTGGAACCCTGCACTAATACTATAATATGTGGATTTGTAATTGAACCGACATGAATACATATAAACTGTTGTGTGATGATTTGACAGCTGTGTATCGCTCTACACCAGAGCTAGGGCTATGTAGAAGTAGCAGGTCATTTTTCAACACGCACAGAGAACTAACCTGACATGCCACAAAACACAAGACACAAGTCCATATGGGAAGCCGTCCATCAAAATGGTTTGAAAAGGGCAGGGATTTTCAAAAAATACTTGTCAGTTGATTTGTTGAATCTGAGTGTCTGTTGTTATCAAGCCGCTCGATTTCTTGGCTTTCCAGACTGATTCTCACAGCAAAATTAAACGGAAGCTTGCGAGACTAAGAGAGAACTGTATGCTAGTAAAATGAGATATGTGGTGAATTTGACAAAAAGTTTATTAGCTAACTAATAAATTAATGTTAAACAATTACTTGAAAGAGGTTTCACTCGTTTGGACAAATCAGCACCCAACAGGCTCTGGGAAACTCTGTTGTTCACGGCAGGCGTACAGTGTTACCATGACTACATAAAGCTGCCCCGTGCCCGTAATGCACTATGGGCCGTGGGTTGTCCTAAGCAGGGCGGTGGGCAGTTTGCGTAGGTGGCCAGGGGCCGTACCAAGGTGGGCACGCCAAGACAAGCAGGTGTGTCGGGCCGGTCCATCTTGGCCCTGTCAGCGATACACCATCATTAGGCGGTATGGGCTCAACGGGGTGCACCATTACGTCTCCCTGAGCCCTGTGTAATTACGCTCTGACATAATTAACCCAGCAAGCCCATTAGCCATGCACTGGCTGGCTGGAGAGAGGGAGAGAGAAAGTGGGAAAAAAATGCTATAATTATTTGTTGTGCGCATGCTAATGAGGCCAGCTGTGTTCCCATCATACAACACGAACAAATTAATTTACAAGGCTGTGCCTCAAGATTATTTTTTTTAATGTTTGTTTCATTCAAAACAGGCTTGTTTCAGGGTTTTTTTTCTTTCCCTTGGAGTGGACTTCAAGGTTCACAAACACTCTCAGCCTCTGCTGCAAGAAATGGTAACACTGCTGTAATATTGTTGTCAAGGACAAGAATTAGGTTGACGGAGGCTTAGATTTCCTTTTTCACAAGTATATGAGAAAGCAAAGTGGATAAATAGCTACCTGTTATAGCCTAATATCTGTTTTGTCAGTCAAAGATTATCTTGTAGCAGTGGCACAGCACAACCATAAACAGGAGCTGCCTGTTTGTGTTGCTTTGTAAACCAACAAACACTTGATATTCAGAGAGCAAACCAGAAGTCTCTCAGTTTACCTTGATGTGGAAAGAGAATTGAGAAAATAGGGAAAGATGAGGTAAAGTGAGAAAAAAACGGTGGGAAGCCATGGCTTTTGTGTATGCACAAAACAAAGCTGAAGGCAAAACTTTCTAACATCTTCTTTTGTGTGTTCCAGGTCTTATTTGACACACTGAAGGACACAGAAAGAATGGCATCCACGGAGAGACACAAGTACGGGAAAATGGAGCTTGACAGCATTTAACATTAACACATGCCGACATAGGGACAGATAAAACAGACCAAAAGGTTTCAACATCAAATTAATCTGAAATCACACCTCCTCCCTAATATTTTCTGCTACATTTCCCACCACTGTCACATTAATATCTAGAGGTCTGCATTGCATTTTAATAATTTGAACTCTCATAGTGTAATATCAACACTCACAAGTACACACACACATACACATTCCAGCACTAACACACTCGCCTGTTCTTAAAAAGGAGAGCACTCTTTCCTGGTCCCTGTTGGGTCTCTAGGTCCACAGGGATCAGCTGGAGAGCCCGACTCTTTTATGAACATAATGCATTATTAAGCACCTCAAACATCTCCTGGGCCTTTGTTTATTACTGCTCTTATTAATCACTTGTGCATAATCTCGTCCCGCCCAGAGAGCTTTCATTTTCCACCAGCGTTTAAATGCTCTCGTTTCCAACAGACCTACACACACGCATGCACACACACACACACACATACACGTGCTCCTCTGCTTTCAGGTACATTGTTATGAATACACAGAGGGTATAAAGCCTCAACAACCATTCATAATGCATTTGGATGTAATTTTACCCATAGAAACAATTGGTCCTTAAGGTGCTCATTTTGTAGCTTTCGCTCAATTTAAAGTGTTTAAATGCCATTCTAATATAAAGGTACATAATTCAATATTAATATATGATAAATTGAATACAGAAATATTCTATTAACACTTAAAATAGCCAACAACAGTACCAATTTGGAAATCAATGAGAGTATTTGCACCCAAACAAATAGTGCCTAATACCTTGTTGTATGAGAGTGCAGTGGAGTTCTATGCCGATCTAAGCCTCAGAAAACATAGAAAGCACATACAGCAACACCTTTGTGTATAACCGGATGTGTTAGCCCTGCCTTAACACAGCAGTACCAGCAGTCGCCACTAGCAAGCACTGTTGCCAATGATGACTTTCCATTGACACACATTCACTTCACCTCAGACCTGCCATACGCCCATAAGCACACACACACACACACACGCACACACACACACACACACACACACACACACACACACACACACACACACTTTGAGGGGTGTATTCAGATCAGCATCTTCACACACACCGAGTGAGCCTCCCTGCTCAGATGAAAGGAGCAGTGTTCTGAAGGAGCGCACGCGGGAGCAGTGTGGGGTGGCTCCTCGGGGAAAGAGCGTGTGTGCCGAGAGGAGGCGAGGAAACGCAAACACCTGCGGCGAGACTCTCAGGGCGGCGCCCCTGGCGACAGGGCCACGCCCCGCTCACAGACGCAAACGTTCAAACGCCTCCATCACAGTCACATAGACTCACACACACACACACACACACACACACACACACACACACACTCATGCCAGGGGGGAAGGCAGATGAAGGGAAAACAGAGGTGGAGAGAGGTGGAGAGGGGTGGAGGGGTGCCTTTTAGAAAGACGGTGAGTTCGGTCAGGAGCTGCCACAGTTTTGTTTTTGTCTTTTTTATTTTTTGTATATATTTATTTATTTATTGTTTCTTTTTTACCCCCCGCTATTGCGTTGTGCGATCGTGAGGTGTTTATTTCCAATGATCAAAACTGCGTGGAGGTGAGACAAACATCGTTAGAGAAGCACCGTTAACAGGTATTGTTTCAAGCTCCGGCTACAACCCACAGTGTGGGGAGGTGACAAATCACAATGTCGACAATTAATGAAACACACATGTGTTTGACATCTGTGGGCGGGAAGTTGAGAGAGGTACTTGATATATTCACCTTTTAAAAAGTAATTTTTCTTCCAGAATCCAGGAATACACACATCATATATTATATTATAAGCTTTCCATTACATGTGTTTTAAAAACAGCAACTCATTACCAAACAACACGATTATCATATTAAATGTAACTGATACGTTATTTGTATTCACTTGCGTGTTTGTCACAGGGAATAACTGATATGTGGCCAGATGTTAATGATAGCTAGATACAACAGGTCACATATTGAGCTGAGGGCGGCCCTTCCCCCCTTCCATGTTCTCAGCATGAATTCATTAACTCCGCTGGCGGCCTACTCTGATTGGACGCACGGCCTCCGTGTCAGCGAGTGACCGCGCGTGCTCGCCCACAAACACACTCGCACACTAAGTGGGAGAGGCACTTTTCAAATGAAATAATAGGAGGGAAAATGTCCTTGCAATGAATAGTAATAACTGCATTAAGATTAACGAGCGCAGCGTGTAAAGAATAATTGCATCTGTCAAAGGATTAAAAATAGATGAGCTGTAGCATTTGTTGGGGGCAACGGCAGGAAAGGTGGGAACGCTTACTGTTGTGTTTGAGGGGCCGGAGGGGGAAGAAATAGAGCTGGGGCCACAGCCAAATGTCTGTCCTCTGGTGTACCTGGAGCAATCCATTATAGATAGGAGGTGAGGGGGACGGGGGTGACCTTGGGCACCAATGGCGAGAAGTACAGTGACGAACAAGCACAAGATATCATAGCCACCCCCTTCCCCCACTACCCATATACTCACAGATGGCACATTCTACAAGGCCCTAACGTAGGAATAAACCTGCCTCTTACTGGCCTATAGCTCCTGACAGACTAATGCGGGCTAGAGTATATGGACCAGGATGCAGGCAGATGTTCAGAAAATTGCTTCAGGGTTTGGTTTGGTACGTGGCCGGGGTTTAAAACAGGAAGGGTACATAATAATCACTAGCAGTGGTTACGGTGCTGATTTAGCCCACAGCTACATCATTCCCAAAGGTTCACTGGAATGGAAACCATCCATCCTGCCTTCCTAGGAGGCCTCGGCATGCTGCCTTTGTTAGAATGATGCTACTGCTAGCGGTGGTCCAGGTAAGGTCAAACGGAGGTAGGAGATATGAGATATGCTAATTGGGATGGCAAAGATACTGAGATTGGATATCGGTCCATCCATCCATCCATCCATCTACTCCCGCTTATCCGGAGTCGGGTCGCGGGTGCAGCAGCTTCAGTAAGGGACCCCAAACTTCCCTTTCCCGAGCAACATCAGCAAGCTCTGACTGGGGAATCCCGAGACGTTCCCAGGCCAG
>JAODLL010000024.1:5024712-5047023 GCA_026546735.1 Forbesichthys agassizii | reverse complement strand
CTACTGTAAACATGGAGACATACTCAGATACATGTCCACTACTGTAAACATGGAGACATACTCAGATACATGTCCACGCACAAGTGCACTCCAATGCACAACCGGGTTTCCTTGCCTGCCAACCTCTCTCCCTCTCTCTCTCTCTCCCTCTCTCCCTCTCTCTCTCCCTCTCTCTCTCTCTCTCATTTCATTTCAACTTGCTGCCTCTCAGAAGGCTCACAAAGAGCCCTCCCCTCCATCCAAGTGCACAGAGAGAGACAGACAGTGAGCGTGGGCTCCCCAACACAAGACAGGCCCACCACAGAGCATGTAATACAGCTTAGTGCAGGGGCACACAGGGTGGGGGCGGCGCTGGGGGGGGACTCTCACGCCAACATCTCCACCCTGGGCAGGCCTGTCCATTAAAGGAACCAACGTGTATTTGATCACGCAACAGAAAGAGCCTTTGCCTTTCAGCGTAGCGCAGCAGTGACGCAGAATGAGCCAGAGGCTAGTGAAGCCCCAGGACAATGCTGACCCGCCTCCTCCAAAGCAGCGGCTGAACGGTGGCCAATCAGAAAGGGCCGTGTGAAAGGGGACCGGGGTTTGTTTGGGACAGCGACATTGATCTCGGCACGGCAAAGGGTTGAGTGGTCAGGCTTGTGTGCTCTTACAATAGGGCACTTGTGTGTGTGTGTGTGTGTGTGTGTGTGTGGGGGGGGGCATTACGCACATTAAAAAAAGACAAAGTTGTGAGCATTGGGAGTTTCAGCACACGGGAAGGGCGGGGGGGGGACGGACGCAGGTGCATTTTCTGCTCTGCTAGTGGAGTGCCGTCTTTGTTTCTCCCCCCCTCCTCCTCCTCCCCCCCCCAACCTGGCGGCGAGCAGGAGTCGGTTTTCCTCTCCGTTCATGTTAATGTCAGCGATAATGAAGACCTGCAACATGCCAAACAAAAAGGAGAGGCCCCGAGCCGGAGGCAGCTTTTTGGAGTCGGGCTGGAGAGAGAGAGGGAGGAAGGAGGAGGGGGCATATGAGGAGTCTGTCAACTTTCCTCCCTCCGTACACTCGCGTCAGGCTGAGGGGAGCAAATGGGCCTAATTCACACTGGCTGTGCGAGCATCTCTGCTGTCGAGCAGCGTGAGCGGCGAATTAGATCTATGGTTTGTAGCCTTCATCCCTTCCCAGACAGACTTGTTCCGGCTCAGAGGCGCTGCCTAATCCGCACCTCTCTCTCGCTCACACTCCCGGAAAATGACTTCACACAGCTGCCTCAAACGCCCAGCACAGCAATTCTCGTCTGACTGAAACCCCCCCACCCCCCTCCCAGAAAGAAAGGGGGGTATGGGAGGGGGGAATCTTTCAGCAGACCTCCCACAGCTCATTTAACATACCAATCCCCCCTCAAATCCCAAACAGCCAGCCCACCCACCCACACAGCACAGAGGGAAAACAACAAGGAAAAACAACAACAGTCCCCATTTGATCATTTAAGGGGCCCTTTTCTACAGAGAACTGTCAAAATCTGCAGTATTGCAGGAGGTATGTCAGCGGTGAACTCAAGGAGAGCTTTGCTTTGTGTGTGTCCATGGAGCTGCTCAGGTACTGTGATGTTAAAACTACAGTCTATGACTTTCTAGTCACTTTCCAATTTAGGTTATTTCACTGACAGCTGCATGAAGTAAGTGGTAAATAGTCTATGTGAAACTAAATATCGACTCCGATATGGGTGCTATTTGCCTGGATGCCCAACGACATGGGAATATAAAATGTTTGTCTCAGTTGTTTGCACTGAATGTATTTTCACAAAAGCTGAGATAGCCCAGATGGTGAAACAATAGTTTGCTCTGTACATACTACTACAGCTAACATGGACACCGGATGGGGCTGTTCTTGTTAATTCCTCCTAACCTCACCAATGAAGCAGCATCTTCTGTTTGAGGCTATTCAAAGTCTTCCTGAGACAGGGTGTGGGTTGAACAAACATGTATTGTACAAGCCAGTTAATTCAGTCAGTCAAACAGTAAAACAATGTGCATACATAAAAATGGCATGGTTGCTGCTATAGCCCAGGTCACAGGAGCTGGTAAGCAAATGAAGACGTGCTGCTGTCTGGTGAGTTGATGTACGTGAACTCAGTGTGATGAATTCTGTTTGAGGATACAATGCCAAGGTGGTTCTCACATTGAAACCAAAGATCCCATGGGCTGCTCTCAGGCCCATAGGCCTAGGTGGGCTATGGAGAGCCGGTCCACATAATGGCAGGGACCGCTCATACAAACACTCCACTCTCAAGGACGGGAAGCATGGAGAGGTCCTTCATAATTCACTAAAGCCCACCTAATGGTGAAATACCCCACCTAGGAGACTCCTGCGCAGTGGCCTTGTTATTCTCCTGTTATCTTTATCCTGTCCTTTCTGTGAGAGAGACTGTGACTGTTGTCGGTGAGAAATATCTCTCGCGGAGTCGCGGATCTTCAAGTGCCACTTCTGATCTCTGGGGCAAGTTAAATTAAGTGCATCTTGACAAAGACAAAAAAAAAACAGTGAAATAAATAGCGTTAGGTAGCTTTTCCCCCCGACATGCTCAAAATAAAAGTGTTTATAAACAGTGGGTGCTGCTAAAGAAACGCGATAAACTTTTCAAGAACTCCTTAGGCGACGCAAAACAAGTGCTATTACAAGCAGAGGAGAATGATAAAAGTCTGATATGGCAGAAGAGAAGGAGAAGAGAGGAGATTTATCCCTTCACAGCCTTTTGACACTAAATTAAACTGTTGAGTCCATTCCCCTGTGCCAGCTAGTTATCTTTCCAGGCTAATTTAACACCATAATTTACATTCCATATAAAATACATCCTGATGTGGGGCTGTCAAGACCGTAGATCATTTGCGGAGACTGCTCCAGTTTCGGTGAAAAGGACAGAATTAGATCATATTCATGATGCAATTAAACACTTCAGTGGGAATCGATGTAAAAGCGATGAGGCCTGAAAACAATGCATATGGCTGAGAACATTAGAACACATTACCTTCCCCCGGATCCCTCGCTCCACAGACGCAATTTAACATCCTCCACCACTCCACTTGCCGCCTCTCCAGATTCATAACGCACGGCGATAATAAATGAATTTTTCACAAAATTATTCAACTACTAAATTGCCCATGGTAACTGAGTATCAGATGAAAGTGATTTGAATTATTAAGTAGGGAAGCTGTTTGTTCTCACCATGGGTGTAATAATCGGCCGAATGAGGACCAAGAGGCGGTAGGTTACTGTAAAAGTGGGATCCTATAAACATATAAAAAGAGAGAGTGTGAGAGAGAGAGAGAGAGAGAGAGAGAGAGAGAGAGAGAAGGGAAAACTGTCGCTCAGGCCCCCAGCTGAGTTGATGGCATCGACCATATCCCCTGGGTAGTGGTGTGGGTTTTCTTTACGGATACAAAAGAGGAGAACGTTTCCATCCGTTGCCACGCATCCTGGTGTAAACGCTGGCGTCGAGCCCTCGGGAGCTGGCAAACCACGACGACAGCCAGCCAGCGTTACAGCATCTCACCGCATTTTACATAATCACTCAGACAGCACAGCAGGCCACACACTGGCAGGGCTTCCAGCCAGATCACGTCAGCTAGCCGTCACTTTCTGCTCTGCGGCCGTCAAATGCACTCTGATTGGGTTATACCCGGCAACATTATTTCTGTGGGTTTCTTCGTTGTGTATTTGTTCAAACTGTATTCACTGCAGCGCTGTGTTTATGCCCCACTTTTCTTGTCAGAGCTCAAACTTGTTGAGAGAAACAGAATATTAACATAGATTCTGTATTGAAGAGCTGTACACGGGGCCAGGGGTCGAGCAATTTGTAACTATTTCTGACGTGAAACAGTAATTATGCTTAATGGTCCTTTAATCTGTCTGTCAGGCAGGGGGTTAGGAGCCGGGTCACACTAAAGTGCTCCAGATGTCATGCTGTGCTGCCCAAGGTGAGGGTGCTGCAGTAGGGGTACCAGATAAGCCCCCCCTCCTCATCCACCAACACACACGCACATCCTTGCCAACAGAAAGCTACCATCTCCTGCATAACAATACTTATAATTGCCGTACAGGGCTGGTAATATGTTCTTAAACCAGCACTTCAAACCGCCGCTTCTTTTAAAAACACAACGGCATACAAAATGTACAATCCAAAAATAAATAAATAAAAAAACATTAAAAAAGGTAAAACGTTCTTTTATTTCATATCAAAACATAATTCTGTGACTCGCCGAAAGGATGGTATGACCCCCCTCCCAAACCCCAATGTAATTATATATACATACTGTATATGTCTTCAAACACATCTGGAGTCAAGCTTAGTGCACGTAAGAGATGTGTGGGCTGTGCGTTTGATCTATCTGATCGCATGAGCCAGGGGTTTACTGTCCAATGAAGGAGAATACAGAGGCCGACGTGCATCGTCTGGATCTCTGGGAGGATTTCTGTGTGTTCTAGTTGTAGCTGGACGTGATGACAGCAGGGTTGAGGCTGGACTAACGACCACCTTGCGGTGCGCGTCCTGGGTCGTGCCCCCCCCGCGCGCGCAGCGGCTGGCTTGGCCGGTGCACACGTATTCCTGCTCCGTCCGCATGCGCGCAAAGGGCGGACACAGCATTCCGAGCAGAGAGAGCACAGCAGGTCACTCCCAATATTATTGGCCAAACACACGGAGCCCATACCAAAACGGGTTGAACAAACAGTACCTTTGTACTGAGTGCAATTTGTACCCAGTTCAGGTGCCTGGGAGACAGAGAGAGAGAGAGAGAGAGAGAGAGAGAGAGAGAGAGAGAGAGAGAGAGAGAGAGAGAGAGAGAGAGAGAGAAAGAGAGAGAGAGAGAGAGAGAGAGAGAGAGAGAGAGAGACCCTACTCATGGCTTTGCATCTGTGCCTCTCCCCTGCTTTGTTATCTCGGACAAGCAATCTCCTACACCATTTCACTGGTCAAATAAAGAGGGGCGGGGGGTGGCGGGTGAAAAGAATCACTCCCGGGCCTTCCGCTGTTGTTCCCAGGGCTGTCAACACTTTGCGCAGACTCCACCCCCGCCTAGCCACGTCGATACAGGGAAGTGACTGCCGTTTTGCTTTATGATTGCCTTGTTTTATTCTCCCGGACAGCTTTTCCTCAGCCGTGTCTCCGAGTGGCGCGCACAACGCGGCCATTGTCTCTTTAAGGGAACGAGGCAGTGGATCGGTGCATCGCGCTCTTGTTTCCCCGCTTTATTAGCCCAGAGGCACACCACTGTTTATACTAGTGGGTATTCTATGTTTGCCGAGAACAATTACAGTATGACAAATGGTCCGTCAATGCCATCTATCAGGCCGCAGTTGACAGGAATCCTATAGGCAGGGCGGCCATTCGTCCCCCCGCTCGGCATCTCTGGGGTCCCATGCTTTAGTATCCATGACAACGTGCAAGCCACTCGCCACGCTTGCCACTTCACAGTGAGAGATGAGCGCCCGTGAGTGGCTTTGAAAATTAGCCTCTGACACCCCCTGCTCCGCTATACTCGGCAGCGGTCTGCAAGCCCGTGGCTGGGGGCCCCCTGTGGGCACCCCCATGCCAAACTCCCAGCCCTCTTTCACATTCAGGCACACACACACACACAAACACTAAAGGAAAACACGGAGCCAAGCGCCGCCATAAACATACCTTACCCAGCTCTCGCCGTGTCGGTTTTATTACGCCGCGGCTATACGATTCTCAACATTAACCTCACAGCTACATTACCTGTGTGCCACAATGGAAAACGCAGTGTGTGAAAAAGACACAGGAAGGCTTGTGTGCCTGGGTGCACAAGCTGCCAGCACATTATCACACAGACATACAGACAGACAGACAGACAGACAGAAAGACAGACAAACTTGTGAAATGTGGTGCCACTGTTCCGTCATCTGCCAGAACGCTCAACATACGTATCAATACGGGAAACTAGTTTACACTCTGATATGATCCACACTTTCAAATCTCGATATGTGGTTCAGGAGGATTAGACAAAATGATGGGATTAATACAAATTACCCCTACCATGGTTATGTATCACAATTCATAGACCCAAATGCGCCAAATGTGTAAAAACAAAGTCATGTTTGTACTAGGCCTTGCTACGCTCCAACATTGGCCCGGCTCAGACACAGCCTTTCATGTTGTGCTTAAGCGCTAAGCGTGGCAGCTTAGCTCATACTGCTAAGGTGAAGAGAAATGGTAAACAAAGTGGTTGGCTGTCAGACGCCAGCGTTTTACAGCCCGTGATTAATCATATTTGGAGAAACATTAAAGGAAGAGGAGGGTACTGGCTGCAGCAATAGGAGGTGAGGGTGTCAACTGATATAACCCGTGCTCTGACATCAAGCAGAGCCGGCTTGCTCATTGATGTGGCAGCGTCTCATTTTCACCAGTTTGGAAGCAGACAGTTTCGCAGCGCCTTGCGGTTCTTAATTATCTCCCGACTTTGTCTAATTCAATCAACACAACTCAGATCTGGCTGCGAAATGGCACTTGCATCCCCTCAAGCTAAGCAACTCAGAAAAATACTGAATAAGTGGAACAGTCAAACTGACAAAATGGGCATAGCACATGAAAAATAACTGCTATTTTATCTCCCAGCCTGAGACCTCATCCCCAGCGGTGGGAATTGGGGGGGTGCGGCGAGATCGACCAATCAGCTATTTTTGTTTTAAGTTACCGGGCTGCGTTCAAGGGGGACACGAGAGTCAAGTGCTTTGATGACGCTGCAGATGCTGCCTTGCTGTACAGTACGAGGTCAGTCGCTTGGGAGAGACATTTCTTTCTAAAAGGTGAAATTAAATATTCTCTGTTGGGTTTGCTCCAGGTTCCCACAAAGGCATTATTTCACTAGACATCCTCACGGTGTGTGAATGCAGACATATACACATGCCTGCACGACACACAAACACATGCACACACACACACACACACACACACACACACACACACACACACACAGGATTTAAAGGTCATTAAGGATTAAATTGTTTGCCAATTTCCATTCCGGAGAAGGAGGTGAAATAATGGAGAAGCCGTCACGGGGGCCTTTCTATTGAACCCATCCCCAAAATACTTTTCCAGACCACCTCTATTCCCAACAATTCACCCTCCCATCTAATTCAGAGGGCCGCCGCATTATTACATTCTGACATTATTAGCTCAAAAAGCAGAGAGGCCCTGTTGTCATTATGAAGCCTTTACTTTCGCGCCGACTGCCAAATCTGTTTTGCACTAGCTACAGACTGCCAAACCCAACAATGGCAGATTAGTGAAGCTCTTCTCCTGTTGCAGCAGAGGTTAATATAAAGTGACAGGGCTAAGTCCGCTCCCATTAAGTATGCGGAGAGATATTACGGCAGTTTGTTACATCAGATCGTTATTGGATTAAACAGCATGCACAACAATAAAAGTTTAATTTTAATTTTTGGCAGGAATATAAAACGGGTTTTCAGAGTGCTCTTGTCAGAACAAAAGAAGAATTACAAAAATGTCTTTTTCCTTCCCCTTTGCTATCACTTGAGTGGCAGACATGAAAAATGCAAGCAATGATGGTATAAGTAAGCATGTCAACACTGGGTACAGCGTTTGTTGTTGTTGCTTTTGTAAATTATTTAAGCAAACCAAGTTCACGATTGCACTTGATAAGCAAAGCAGCAGGCTCAAATGTATGATAACAGTGTCAAAATAAAGACGCCATTTAGCTTGGTGGTCTGCCTGTGTGAAGCATGCAGTCAGCCAGACCATTGTTAGCTCAAGGAGAGGTCAGTGCACCTGACCAATAAGCTGTTCTTAATCCTGGCAGAGCCACCCATTAACCCATCCGGTTTTTACGACCCTCTTCTTTATTAGATGAGCTATCAGCTGTCCATATCTGGCAGAAATATGGGCCAAGACCAAGACGTTCTGGGCCAGGTAGAGAGCACCTGAAGCCCAGCAGGGAAATGCATGAGTGTGTGTGTGTGTGTGTGTGTGTGTGTGTGTGTGTGAAAGGTGGACAGGTGGAGGGGGGTGCACAGAATTGGCTGGTCTCTGTGGGTGTATTCCCCACTGTCCCGTTGCCTCAGATAAATCTCAGTGCTTTACGATTAGGCACATAAAATGAGTCATAGATCTGGACGGTAAATAAGAGCTTGTCAGTGGGGCTGACGCCAAAGCTGACTCCTCCCCCTCTTGCTCCTCCTCGTCGTCAATGGCCAGGGAAGCCCTCTGTAGTCCAGACTGCTGCTATTGAGCTGGGGCTGAAGCGCCTCCAGTAAACAAGGCTGATATTTCCCCCAGGAGTGGTATGGTGCCACCCTGTAGCATGCACACTAACAAAACGTGAGGTCTACATTCAGCAGCCACGAGCCACTGCGTGAAGCTGTATATTTCTTATGGCCCTCGGAATATATATACGTACCGTATATATATATATATTTTTTAGACAGAAAGACAGAATGTCAATCCATCTGAACCATATCTACACTGTACGCCGGACTGCAGGATGCTGATGTCTCTTAATGGACACTCAATCTACCGTGTGCTTGCAATTAACAATGCACAAACCTCAATATTAAGTAAGTCCACTTGCACTGTATTTACTCTGCTGCCTGTTTGGGTGTATTGCAGTGTGTTATCCACGGGGCGTAGACATTCTCTACATGCACTAACATAATGATGGACACTTCCTCTGCAGCGCCAGCTAATCGTTGTTGCCAATTCGTTTACACTGGTCCAAAATGACTCCCCGAATGACCGCCTTTGCATATTAAGCGGACAAACAGACAATAGGGACGAGCTGTTGGAGGACATGAAAGGAACTGTGCATCATGACGGTCTGGGGACCAGTACTCT
Organism: Forbesichthys agassizii; assembly: GCA_026546735.1. Classification (NCBI taxonomy): domain Eukaryota; kingdom Metazoa; phylum Chordata; class Actinopteri; order Percopsiformes; family Amblyopsidae; genus Forbesichthys; species Forbesichthys agassizii. The sequence goes on along the minus strand of JAODLL010000024.1, from coordinate 5,038,172 downwards.
CATAATGTGTACAAATGGGAATGTGCAAGCTGATTGATAGCATATTAAACAGAACTGGGCTACTGCTTATCCACTGCACATTTTGACACGCTAGCCTGCGAAACTATTTTCAACATACATCAGCACCTATTCAGCATAACTGCATATAAAGTGCATCACATCTCTGCCAGTTAGTAAGAGAAAGAGACTATCGGAACTATGGTTTGGAGTGGAAAAGCACAGGAACGCATGGCTACAGGCACGCAATCAACTAAGAATTCACTACGTAGGCTTCTATAAGCAAAGCGGTGAATGAAGGAAAACAATGCCACCAGCAAAACACAACACAATAATATAAGAACATTTTCATTAGGGTGCATAAACTGTCCTTATAATGTGAAGATATTGCTTTTGTTCATCTTCCAGATAGGAAGAGTGGCAAGGATCCTCAGGATTATACCCCAGCCGTATCTACTGTAACAATTACCACATTCAATTTGTTTTGGAGTAGGTCTACTACTTAAATAACAACTTAAAACTTAAGAAAATCTTTAATTAGTTGTACAGGTATGTATGATTAAACACTGAAGTTATATCTGCTGCTTTCAGAGAAACAATGGCTTAATGTGACACTCGGTATAGAAAACAAGTTAGTCATACATATGATGGGCTATTAACTATTTTTATTAATTCTCAGCCCAGCACATTGGATGTGTGCGTAATCAGTATCAATACAGTTTAATACAGGCAAAAACTGTAATGTAAGGATACCATTTTCCCCTTTGCTTTAGGTCAATTAAAAAGAAATGTTATGGTCAAAGGAACTACCTCTGTCATTGCAAGAAGTGTGAAGTGTTTCAAGAAGCACAGAATGGACAGATAAACACGTGCAGTAACCTGCTAAATCCATGTACTGTATTGTGCCAAGGAGCATTCAATGGATACTTGATGCTGTCAAACTACATAATGCATTTAAAGGGGACATGGCTTAGCTATCCAGGAAAAGCATCCCCTGCCTCTTTAGATAACATGTGATGCCAGTCTGGGCTGATAAGTCAAAATGTAATTTGTCTGCAAATATGGCAAGCCACTAAATCATTATATATGTCATCGATCTATCATCCAGCCTTCATTTATGAATGTCATATGCCTTTTTAGACATCATGAAATGCTAGCTTGTATTAGCTACTCTACAAATTAAACTGCTAAAGTATTAGCATGCCCTAGTCAACAAAATACAGTGAAAAAGTTGTTTAACAGTGACGCTATCCACCTGGTTTCCCAAATACTTGGTGTAGTAAGCAATGTTGGAGAAAGAGTGTTACTATTATTTACCTATTGTTATTAATACTTGAACTCATCAAAACAAAATAACTTCAGTGCCATAGGGTGCTCTCAGATACTCTGCCCCCCAAATGGGATATATTGCCAAGGGAAATAGTGTTGTGTCTGCAACCCTTTGTTTGTGTTGCCATTTACAGAGCCGGCTGTGTAGAAACACCAGATTATCTTTCAGCCCCCACAGAATGGACAGATAGTGGACTGTGAAGCAATATTCTCTGGATTTGACAAAAAGCATATTCTTTTACAATTGCTTACCCTACCTTTAATTGTTCAGCGGACTCACTTAATTCAGTAAATTCAATAATATATTTTAAAACAATTTATTGTGTCACTCCATTTCATCTTGTTGTCACGCACAATTTTCCTGATAATAACTTAATATTGCTTCGCTAATCCTGTTATATGTAAATTAAAAACCAGTCTTCTGTCAAACAATGACAAAACATATTCAGAAAGATAATGAAAGCTACTACTTTTTTTTCAGAATGCATCTAATTAAAAAATATTGATATTAAGGACATTTGACTATGGAATATAGATTTTAGGGAGCTGGCCTATAGTACAGTATACAGTAATCTCATGTTGCTGTGTGACTAGGCTAATATGTGACAGTATTTAAACAGCTCCTAAACAAAACTGATTGAATTCTCATACAAGTCCTTTAAGGAAGGGGGGGTGGGGGGGTGGGTAAGAGAATTAGTTCTGTAGAGGATTAATTCCTCATAATTCTTCCTACATATTAAGTCATCACCAGACCCTATCAGCATTTGTGGAGGGGTTTAAACATGACGTTTATGAGCTGCTCGTTATTTAACATGTTAGGGTCTCCCTACAGTCCAATGAATATTTGATGGCAGTTTTACAGATAGTTTGTTGGAATCTCACTTAGCCACTGCGCAACACCATGCAGGCAAATACTCTGTGTGAGAGGGGTCTCTCTATAGCACGCACACACGCGCGCGCACGCAGAGGTTAATCCACCCAGGTTCTTGGTGGTGTTGTAGTGTTGTAGCAGACCTGCAGGGCTACAGGGGACTGCAGTGATGCAGTAGTCTGGCCTTGTCGTTTACTGCCTCTGCTTTTGCATACAGTAAAAAAAAAAACTAAAAAAAAAAAAAAACATTCCTGTAAATAAAGACGGCTGTCCAGCAACTGTCTTCCCAGCGACAATGGTATTGACCGTATAGTCAGATGCTCCGCTGATTAAAAATTGATCCATTTGGGGGAAAAAAAAATCTAATCAACTGAACAGGATCCGTTCATACATGGTGCGGGGCGGTATGCGCCGGCTTTGGGGGTGGGGTCATCTGCTGACACAGATAGGGAGACCTGTTATTAACCCCTGCACCTCCTATAGTGGCTCCTTGCACCCCGCTCCCCAGTTCACATCCCCCTCTGTGCAGCGGGCCAGACAGCCTGAATTATTCAGCAGTCTGGGAACGGCTCTGGCCACTTGGCCTATTAATGCTCGCCAGTGGAGGCTAGTGGCTCTAATGGCTGGCCCCGAGGAGCCTATGGTCCCGGGGGAAAGGGGGGACGGGGGGGCACTAACGCCAGGCTGCAGGGGGATGTGACAGGGAATTCGTCGGTGACCGAGGTCAGGCCGGGTTAATGACGCCGCGCGTCTAGACGGACAGCGCCCACGCCTCGGTAGGGGGCTGTGTTCAGTAACACTGTTTGTGTGTGGAGGAGGGGCACGTTCTCAGTAGTCACACACCAGGATGTTGCTGGACGTGCAGTGTCACCGGGACGTGAACGTGACTTTTGCCACTGGCTCAATACACCTCTCAAAGCCCTTCATAAGACCAAAGGCAAAGGCAATCCTTTATTAAACTTCATGCTTTTCTACAGAAATACTCTCTTCATCGATCTGTGTTACGCACCCTCTCTGGTATTTCCATAACCCACGTTACGCAAGGACTATATCTTTGTTAACGTAACTGAGTTAGACCCCAAATATAATCTCGACAAATACAAAAAAGCCTCCTCCTCCACCTCTAATTGCTCTCTACGCCACCACACACACACACACACACACACACACACAGTGTAAACAGCGTGAGACGGCTCTGAAGCTCACTAAGTCACTCATTAATCAGGGCATCTCTCCCAGTGAGGGACGAGACTCCAGGTGGAGGCCCTCTTTTGGGAACAGCTTGGTTGCCATGTGTTCCGTCACCTTGGTGATCACGCGCTACCCCTCCAAGCCTCCAGGGGTGTCACAAAACACAATAGTGGGGGAGAAAAAAAGAAAAAAAACAAGCAGAAGAGAAAATGACCTGGGTAGAGTGCAGATGAGCCAATCAACAACAGCCGAGTGCATGATATCGAGCCACGGCGGCAGATTGGCGCTTACACACTTCAAGAGACTCTCTCGTGGAAAATGTCACCATTGCTACGCAAAGAAAAGAACACTTTCATCATTCGCTGTGAGCATGAACCCATAAAGTCCAGACAGAGAGAGATGCTTGTGGATGGTGTTCTTATTATCATCCACCAGAGATTTATGCACTTCAAGGTTGAGCTCTCTGAGAGTGTGTGCTCGATAAGTCTGATGAAGCCGAATGACTTTAGCCTTCACTAGGCACTGGCTGTACGCAGACCCCTCCACCGCCGCCACCATCACCACCACCCTCCCCGTCAAAGCACATGTACTGGGTACGGACAACGTCTCTGCCGTGATTGAGCCAAACCAAGGGCGTCCCTCGAGGAAGGCTACAAGCGGGACACGCACGCTACCCCCATTTGCACAAATGCATTTCGCCCCGGCCCCCCCTCACTCAAGGTTATTGTGCACATAGTTCAGAGGCCCACGCAGACCGTCCCGATGGCCTCGGCGCACCGGGACAGGAAGGGAGGTAGGGCGGGGGTCTGGTGTTTTCTCAATCTGCATGCCAATCAAGACGGGACAACGCACGGAGGCTTCCTAGAATGTATTCCTAACAGCTCGTTCGGGCCGCGATCAAAGCAAACGCGATATGCGTCAGGCCTTCTATACAGCCGCGTGAAAATACAAGCACTTAGCTCGACTGGCGCTAACGGCTCTTATCGTATGAAAACACTTTATCGCAGTCTAAATATTGGGACTGCATTAATAGTCAACCACACATCATTTCCATACAGCGCTTGTAAAAGAAGATTACATGTGGGGGGTCTACAGGGATGGCCCGGGGTGAAGGGCCAGAAGAGTAAAGCAGAGGACTGGCCATGCTACGAGGTGATTCAGGCCATAATGGAGGCGCTGGGTCTCGTGTTGATAGCCCACAATTTGGGCTTGCGGGGCTTTATTTCTCCTGCAGCTGCACGGAGCACAACCCCGGAGCAATGTTTAGCTAAACCTGCTGGCCTACGTAGGCAGCGAGGGTCCCTAGAGGGCTGAACAATCAGACAATTTCAAGATCATGAAGCATTAAACCAATCCCGGCAGGGTACACTAATTAAACAGCCGAGCCCGGCACAGCCAACCAATCCCCACAGAGCAATTAAATCCATCCCCTCTAAAACACTGTGGAACCTGTCTGGGGAAAACCGCTGAGGAGTGAAAGAGGGAGAGAGAGAAAGAGAGAGAGGGAGAGGGGGAGGGGGGGGGGGAGAGGAGGGGAGGAAAATATAAAAAATCTGGGAAAATGGGGGGAAAACTATAGGGGAATGCAGTAGGAGGCTAACGAGGGAAATTGAAAAAGGAGAGATTCAATTCAGCTCTTTGTTCTTCCCTGCCTTCGTTGTAAAATGATTCAGAACGCCTGAACAAACCTTGCTCCCTCGGCTGTGCACTGTGACCACATGATATGAAAAACGTCCGACCCCGTTGCTGGCAAAAATGGCATATTTAATTAAGATTACAAGGTTCAGGAAGCATCCTGAGACCGGTGGAATGAGTGAATAGCCTCAAGGCCTACATTACACAGCGTCACACCTGCTAGCATACAGTACTTTCAAACCCTAATCGATACAACACCTTCCGCCCGCAGAACAAATGAACAGGTGACATAGAGGAATGACATCAGGCCTCTTTCTGAGGGACAGCAAATCCAGACAGGACGACAGACTGTAAACTAACCAAGCATATAACCAATGCAAGTACACCTGTAAATGAACTAGCGAGGCAATTATAAATAAACAGTAAACAGTTGCACAAAGCCCTATTCTCAACGAGGGGAAAACAAACGTTTAATAGAGAGGCAGAGAGGTACATTATCCTGTTGGCGGTGTTGTGTAGTATTGTCCTAGTACAGGAGAGCAGCTCAAATCACCAGAGGGGTATGAATGTGAGTGGTGCATAGTATGCTACAGCCAGAGGTGTGGACGGAGAGATAGACTTGCCCCTCCCTCCCATCACGGGCGGTGAATAAATCACACAGCCCGGCTTCACGTCTCCACTTCCTGCTCCTCTCCATTAAAAATGATAAACTGGAGCTCTTGAAGCCACTCGCTCGCTGTAGCGTCCCAGAATGCACCTTCCCGGTGAAGGAGCAGCCGAAGCTGCTCACATTTATTCTATCTCCTCCCATTGTTGGGGATGAATAAGAGAGTAATTAACTGTGTGTGTGTGTGCGTGTGGGGGGGGTTAACAGAATACAGCTGATCCATCTGCTTTGGCTGCAACACACCTTTAGCATTATTTTGATAAATATGAGCACATCTGGTTAGCAATAACAAATCCTCCGCCTGGACTTAATACTCAAAAGAGCTCAAGAGGGGCCGTCACCGGGTCTCCCCACATCTACTCAAATGAGGACAAATGGGCCTCACGTATGGACGCCATGCACCAAACCTGCTTGAGCTTCAGTGTAGCGGGTGTACACAAACACACACACACACACTGCTGAGCTTCCCCACGGGCAACCTGTGCGGCTGCGGGGCGGGGGCGCAGTGGAAAGAGGGGGGAGGAGAGACATTGATCTCAGGGGCAGGCGGGCCTGTGAGCAGCCCTGGCACCGTACGGCCGGCTGCACGCGCCACGCCACGCACAGCCAGCTGCAGGGAGCCATGGCACAAATATAAAAATACAACACCAGCCCCCACACCCACAGTCTTCTTTAAACCGTGAAGGACAAAATAGACAATAAAAGGATGAAATACAGCCAGAGAAGCCCTGCCAAATAAAGCTGAGGCATGCCTATAGGGGGGAGGAAGGGGAGGAAGGGGAGGGGGGAGAGAGAGAGGGAGAGAGAGGGGTTGTAAAACGAACAAGAAAAGGCTGGTGCTCAATACGTCTGCAGTGCCGTCAGACAGTCAAAACAAATAAAGCGGGGTCCGTGCCGGAGAATCACCACTCAATATGGACTCGCCAGGCATGGGGACTGGCTGTCAGCGGAGAGAGAGAGGAGAGAGAGAAAGGGGAGTCCTCCCAACACTACCACCGCCAATCCCGTCCTCCAGCACACTAATGTGTCCCTGAAGTTTTGTTAAAGCTGGCTATTTACTCCTGCAAAGCAGCCGTGCGGCCTGAGGCTAGAAACATAGAAAACACACACCGCTATGAACATTCTGCCGTCTCTGGCTGCGAATCGCTGTCTAATACCAGGATGGGGGGGGGTTCCGGCTGAAGCATTAAGGGTACTGGGTTTTTGGCACAGCATCAGACGGGGGGAGGATGTTCAAACAGCATGGTCTCTGAAATTGAAAAAACGCCCTAGCTGTGGGAATTGTTGACCAACAGCGTCTGTACAGAAGCAAAATTATTAATATGCAGTAGTTCATACCACCAGTAGTCGATAAGGCTAAGTAAAATGTGCACATAATGCCGATGTTCACAGAGCAGCTCGATATGAATGCTTTGCGAGCAGAAAAAAAAAAGAACTAAAAAAGTAGAAAGGAATCGCTGCCTGCCACAGACACTAACATTAGCACATATGCTTTATCCAACCGTAGTAGCATAGCTCTGCAAACAGGACTGCGAGTGGAGCCAAATGACTGTGGATAGGTGTGGAAATCTAGTTGAAGGAAGGTCAAAGTGATTAAGCTGGCATTAATGACAGGCACAGTCATTCTGTGAGAATGCTCACCAGAGCCATCTCTAAACCCATTTGTCATTCCGCTTCCAACACTGAAGCGATCTGCTTTGAAGTCTCTCTCTACCACTAATGCTACGCGCCGAGGTTAAACAGCTTATTAATGCTGAAGTCTGTTGCACCTCTCTCTCATCTCAATTTACTGCAGGGTTCCTGTAACCATTTTCATCTTTATTTAACGTCTTTCTTGCCACTGCAAAAGGAAAGAGGGTCAACATGAAGGCAACGGTTGCTTGCATGACAGACACACCCCACCCACTGAATCACAGAAGCGGCAATAATATGAAAGCATGTTAAGGGATGTTTATACGGCAGGCCACACGTGGCTTAAACCCATGATGATAATCAGGCAGTTTGTCGTGTGTAAAAGCTCCACTTAATCTAGTGAATGCTGGAGCTTTGACAACAGAAGACACGAGCACAGAAATGTAGTAACGAACATGTAGCGCACCCACCATGTGGGCAGTTGGTCAAAGCTTTGTAAATCTGTAAGGGCACATGAGTGACACAGCACAAACATAACACAACATCTTCAGACCTTCGGATTGCCTTATCCTCCACTACAACGAGATTAGCCTGACACACATGACATTAACTGTATCAGCAGGCAAATATGTGAAAGCATGAATGAAAGGGAGACAGAGGTCGATTTTCACAGCCAATTTGAGATTGCAGGGTTGGGGATGGGATGGGATGGGGGGGTGCTTCTGGCAAACTACACTGAGCCGCCTGGCAGTGAAGGCAGCCTGGCTCACAAGCAGCAAAGCAATTTCACTGTTTGGCAATACTGTTGTCTGCGTGTGGATTAGAGCTGACACCAAGGCGACTGACTCATGCTAAATGTAGCACAATCACAGGCTTTTGTTCCTGAACTACAACACCCAAACACTTCTTACATTCACGGAGGACAGCAGAAAAACATGCGGGCATGAAATGTTAAGAAATAAAGGGGAGGCAGGGGGGGCGTTATCACGCCGAATGAGCGCAACATTGCAACATAGTTAAAACCAACCAGGAATTATTGTACTGAAATTAAAAAAGCCCCAATTTGTTCGTTTTTCCTCTGTATTACCCAGAAACAGGTTCAATGCACAGCTTCAATTTTATGTCCTCAACTCTTCAAATCCCATGACATTATAGCCTACGGTAGTAGTAGTAGTAGTTTTCAGCTAACAATGCTAACGGAGCTATACGCTTACATCTGGGTGGCACCTTCTCATCACCTCTCTGATGGCAGAGACCTTTCCTGGTGCCCTATTGGCCTAGAGTTGTTTCTGGGCCAGGCAGTATACCTGGCTGGCAGAACAGCCCCTGACCCGTCCTTTTCATGGTCGCCCACAGAAATGCCATCTGGCTGGTGTGAATGATTACCGCAGCAACGGCCGTGTGACCTGCAGCCAGCAGGAACCAAGGTCACTCCATCTCGGCACAGCACACTGTTTGCTGGCCTCTTTTCATCAGCCGCCAGGTGAATTATTCATCCCGAGCAACTCCACAGCAGAAACGTGCTACACAAACATTGCAAATGTGCACACAAATAGCGTTTATTGTTGTTGGGGATAAACTTCCAATGAGAGAATGTCTTTAGTAAACAGTCTGCAGCTTGTAGACATTCTCAGGTATACGAGCTGGAGGTCGGAAGCACTGAGATGATGTAAGCTGCTCAAAATATACTGAAACCCCTACTAAATAGAAAACAAGTGAATTAATTGATTTTCAACATATGTAGAAGGTCTCACCATTAGGCTTCAAGCAGAATTACAACCAAGAGCATCTGGTTAGAATGTTTAATTGCTTTACAATTCAAATGTAGCTATGCACGTTTAGTGTGAATTGTTATCCTTACTCTGGGAAGGGAATTCATAATTTTTCAACAGTGAGGAGTTGGAATTGCGCTTACATTGGGACTGTTTTCCACTAAGCGTCTATGTATAGGTACAACATAATTTTGTGTTTAAAAGTCCTAGTGTTTTATTCAACTGTTGTGTGGCATTGACATGCTTTTTTCCACATGCGCAATAAAAAAACATATTCAGGCTAGGCTATGTCAGGCATCTGTGTATTTTGTATAATCATACATTCAACCAGCATTATAATAGTTGTTACAACAACAATAAAAACAATAATGAGACACATTTGTAATTTTATATAAAACATAACATGTAGGCCTACAGCCTAATCATTCACAGTGAAATCTACATTTTCAAATCACCAACCGATAGCCCATATTGTTTAGGGGATCTTAGAAGCAGCACATCTTTTTAAATAATGTGAACCTAGGCTATACAGAGTGCTTTCATATTACAAATGAATATCTGCTCCTGGATAAATTGGGTGGGAGAAGACCTTGAGGGAGCATGCTATTTTATAACAAGATACGAAATGGTCATGCACAACAATAGCTCCCGTCGCCCTCTGAATCCCATACTAAATGACTAGTCCAGAGATTGGTAGGTAGAATAACATTCGGCCACACAAGACAACCGAGAACAGATCTGATTTCTTCTCGGCAGCCTTTTCCGCGGGACCTGGATTGCCATGCTCCTGTCATCTCTCATGTTACAGAACATCACTCATCCAGCAGAGACAGTGCCCTTGCGCTGGCCGAGGCTGATTTACAAACATTAGCGGGGAATACAATTACACAGCCCCTGCCCGAACAGCCTCAACGTGGTGTCATGGCCAAATTGCCCCCCCGTCAAAATTGTTTATTTCCTTAAGATGTAACAGAAATGTTCTTTTTCTACATTTTGCGTATTTTCATATTGAATATCGTCTTTGACAATTGGTCTAAGAAGTCAAATTGAAGACTACCGGTATAGTGCTGAGCCAATCAATACGACACCAAACCACATAACACTTGCTATAGTAGCCTTACATAGCAATAGCATGCTGCTGACCGTCTTGCTAATAGTCCAAATTATAAGCAAAAAAATAATTTCGGCGGGGGGGTCAGGGCAGATTCGGTACGCATGGCTTTACAAGAGCCTGGGTATTAATAATACACCTTTATCTTTTTAAAATCTATTTCAGAAGCACTGAAAACATTTGCTTTTAGAATAGGCAACTGCAAATATCCTGTCAACGATGTACGGTTTATAAATTCAACTTTTAACCCATCATAACATAAAATAGATGGGCACGGTATTTAATGGAGATTTAGGCAAGCCTGGGCTGAACACATCGCACCTGTCACACCCCAAGGCTTTAAATATTGTGTAAGATATTCTATTATTATAAAATTGTTGGCTATATGCTACAAAACGACATTAGGCTATATCCTAAACAGTGCAGGCTGCAATGAAAACATTGTTTCAACGGAATAAATCACTTATTTAAAAATAGCCTATAGCCTAAATGAAACGTTCACATTTGACGTTTCTAATTCTACAGTCTCTAGGAGATTGCGAAACAATCAGAATAAATGTCAACCAGCAAGTGTCTATAGAAAACTTTCTGAATCAAAAATAGTCGTTAAAGTTTCCGACATTACAAAAAGCTTAATTTAATCGATAACATCCTAGAATATGTCTGAAAAATAATGAGCAGGGAAAGATGCGGCAGGGACGATGCGGTCGTCGACACAAATGGCACATTAAAACATTAAGATGGTAAAAAGTTCGCCTACGTCCAAGAGCCAAGATTCACGGGCGCATTTAAAAGTTTCCGTACATCTACACTGACTGATTTCTCACCATTAAACAGAAATGAATATAAAAATCGTGCTGTCCGAGGTGCTGATCCCAGAGCGGTGGCTACAGAGCGCCTGTGCTGCTCTGGTCGCTCCATCGCTGATCAATGATTGAACTGAACAAAGGCAGAAGAGGATCAATTTCTAATAACTATCAATGCAACGCCGCCGGTTCCATTGCACATTTGTTCAAAACTAGATAATACATATTGGTGTAAAGTACATGATGTGCTAATGAAAGATAACCCACGAAAGGTGAGGATAACACTAACCTGAAGCCGCCGTAGATCAAATTTCTTCCAATATTGAAACATCGATCCTACATCGGCGGCCATCTTGGGGGATATTGAGGAGATTTTTTTCAGCGGCTGCAATAAATATGTGGGCTGGATTCCCCTCGTTAAACAACGTTAACGATCACTGGTCCTACTTTAGAAAAAAAAGTCATGAATAGACTTACACGAGAGTCCCACGACATGTTTAGCAAGTCTACCGACATGTTTGTTGCAGGGGGAAGCGATAGCCTATTTGGCAACCCCTCAGTTTTTCAAAAGTAAACGCAAACTCTATCCATGCGTGCGTCTGTCCCAAGTATTTACTGAACAATTGCACTTGATTTTCTTTAGCAAAGTTATCAATACTGACGTAAGGAGTGATCAATAGACTACCACCAGCAAAAGGGAAAGACATGGTGTGTAGATTTCGTGGAATTTGGCCAAGCCTACTTTCAAGTGTTTAAGCGATTTCGATCGAAGCACGCGTGAAACATATAAATAAAGTTTAGGATAATAAAACATTGTTTATCTTATTACATTTTTGTTTGTTGATTTATATAGGCTGACACAGTTATTGTGTCAGACTATATTATTGTAGCCAAATTAGACCAAATTCATTCTTGACATTCTAAAAATTAGATTATTCTAGTCTGAACATTGTGCGTAATAGCTGCATCTGCATGTGTTGCATGATTTTGATATGATAGCCTGCATGAGAGTAGTAGGCTATTACTACTATTCCATTCTTTTAAATTGATGGGACTAACCTAAGCATTGCATTTATGAACATTATTGTCATTGACTGCGAGGTTATTTAATTGTAGCCTAATTAAAATAAGGGGATGTGTTTCGTTGTAGTAGGTAGCCTACAATAACAAATATGAACGTCCTCATCACAATAGTGTTAAATAATATATTTTTTAATGAAAACATCCTAAATAGCCTAAAACTGAAATGTAGGCTAATAATTGCACGAAGATATGACACCACCAATGCTCTCTCAAGTAATCTTAAACTCTTAAATACTGGAGCATGAATATAATTTACATAACTTCACCATATTATAATCGATCACATATTTTTCAAATTAAAATAACATTCCACAGAAGAACATTAGAGAACCCACGAGCATTCATAGGAACAATATCGGAATCACGTGCTCCCTCTAGTGGCACTAATCTGTAATGACAACACTAGCCTATACACAACACAAGGCTATTAGTAAATTAAGACCAATCCCCAGTTAATATACCATTATAATTATTAGTGAAAACATGCATTAGAAAACAATCAACGTTTACCCTCTGATAAACAGGATCATGAATCATGGATCATGAATTAGCTCATAACTTGTCAAAAGACAATGTTGTTTTCTTATATGCTATAAGGGGTCAGTGAAGGCATAAAAGTTGAACATATTGCTTGTTATTTGTGGCTGTAAAGTTAGAATAAGGTGAATAAATCAAGAGTAATGAAAACAATATAGTGTGTCACAAATGTCATTATTTACAATTTGGCAAAAATATGTTAGAAGACAAATATTGTCAGTCTATTCTAAAGATTTTTATACTGTAAATCCACAGTAAAGCACGATCAGAAATATAAACACAATGTGTATGCCTTTAAAATTGATTTTGTGGAGATGGATACATTTCCACTGGTGGAGACAGAATCACTTAATTCAGAATGTCTGCTATGTTAAGGTATGCAATATAGTCAATGTGCAAACCTCAACTTTGTTGACTTTAGGTTTTACCCTTGATAGATCCTAAAAGTTAAATGTCTGCTACATCCTTGCAACTTACATTACAATAGTGGAAAATGGGATGTGTAAAATTAGACTCCAAAAAGCACTTGAAGGTTTTATTAAATAAGTTTTCATCTTGAGTTTGTGATTATAAATGCAAATTACAAGAATAGACAGATGTTTCTACCACAAATGTTGACATTTACAAAAAGAAAAGTGGTGTTTTCTTAGCTAATTGTAAAAGTGGACGCTATGAGTTAATAGCACTATCTGGTGGACATGGTTGGTATTATTTAAAAAAATAGCCCATCAGGTTAAAAATGTCAAGGTAATATATTATTATTATTATTATTATTATTATTATTATTATTATTATTATTATTAATAATAATAATAATAATAATAATAAT
>JAODLL010000024.1:4975597-5024612 GCA_026546735.1 Forbesichthys agassizii | reverse complement strand
GGCATGCCTGCCCTGGGTACGATCCCGTACGATCGGTGCTTTAGTGAGGAGCCGATCAGAGCCGAACAGTCAGAGCCGCGAACTTTACAGAGTACGAGAGTAGTGAGAGCGATTGAGCCAATAGAAATGTTTATCACCTACGTCACCATCTTAATAAAAACAAAACGATGAATGCCAGAGCACAAACTGCAGTAGATTACGGGCATATTAAAACAACTAAGTCAATCGAAATTTTTAAATAAAATGTTTTGAGTAATATAAAGTATTTCATATCTTTGTGTTGTTCTGCATCAGGATCTGAATTGATACACATTTTGCGCATGTCCCTGAGATTGCTTCATGTTCACATGGCAACATTTAAAGTGGCAGAAAACATTACACTAACGCCATAGTAACACCTCGCTGCAAGCAGATTTCATGCAAGAATTAACTTTTCTTTACAACAATGTTTTTTAAACTACTTTTTCTACATAATTCCACGAGAGAGAGAGCGCGCATTGCACTAGCAATTTGTCCCGCTTCACCGGGTAGATTGCGTTCTCACTGCAGACTAACTGCTAAAGAGTTCGATTGCAAACGTAACAAGACCCCTTTTAAGCGGTCTTGGCCCCCTTGATTTATTCCGAAACAGAGCGCTATTGCTGTGATCACATATGCCCAAACTAACCAATCTTGGGGCGAAAATGCTCCTCAGTTACCATTCAACTGCTCTAAACGAGCCAGGTGTGAAAGCGCTCTTATCTTACATTTATCTTGCGATAGCGGAGTACTACGGTTTATACCTTAAATGGCGCTTTTCCATTGCTGGTACCAGCTCGCCTCGCCTCTACTCGCTTTAGGAGCTTTTCCATTGCATAGTACCAGCTCAACTCATCCAGTGTTGCCAACGCCTCAGTAAGGAAAGTAGCTATTGGCTGTGCTAAAAGTCGCTAAATTACGTCATCACCTAATTTGCATAATCTGCCATGTGATGTGCATGTCATTGTGAATGACGCTGTGGGAGAGGAATAACGTCGTGAGACATAGAGTGAGTAAAAACACCCGAAATATATCGAACTACTTTCTTCTGTCGATTCATGTTTTTTTTAATTTTTTATTACAATTCCAACCCTGCTCCTTTATCCGGGCTTGGGACCAGCAAAATTAACCACTAGACAGACACTATGGCACTTTTTCTTTTTTAAACCGTATGGTCCACTACTAAGGTACGGAGCCTACAAGTGAAACATGAACATTTTGAAGGGCGGCGGAATCAGACAGCGGCATTAATCCCGGCGCATGCGCGGTTCATTTGCAGTCTGGACGCGGAGGGTGAACATGCCTGGCTCTGACGGCAGCGCTGAGAGGGACTGCTGCGGGAGAACTGGGCCGCCTGTGAGTGCGTTGGGACGGGGGAGGGGCCCACGGCAACACCTGCTGCTGGAGGACAAGAGTAAGAACGATACGTGCTTTCACGTCAGAGTCTCCAAAAGTCTCCAGTAAAGTCGCTAGATTTGTCGCTAGTCGTTTTTAAAAAAAAGAGTCGCTAGAGGGGTCTGAAAAGTCGCTAAGTATAGCGACAAAGTCGCTAAATTGGCTACACTGGACTCAACTCGCCTCGCCTTTTTTGGTTTTCCATTGTGCAAAAGTTGGGATATAGTACCTGGTACCAGGTACTATATCCCAACGAGCTGATATATATCCTATACGAGCTGAGGCGATACCAAAATGTGACGTGACAACAATGAAGACTACAGATTGGACTAGAGCGACTCGTCACATTTGCGCGACATCCTACATCAACCGGCGTAAACCCAGCGCGATTCAGTGCAGAGTGGATATTTTGCATCCGCAATCTGTTACAGTAAATGTTTTTGGAAAACATGACAACCCGCAAAACAACACCGTGGTCAGCAGAGGAAGTGCAGACATTCCTCAGTTTGGTAGCCGACGAAAAGATCCAGCGAGAGCTGGATGGGGCTACTCGTAACGAGAAAGTCTACCAGGAAGTTTCGGAGATGTTGGCCGCACATGGCTACCAACGATCATTCCAACAGTGTAGGGAAAAGTTAAAAAAAACTTAAAAGCGACTATCGATCGATAAAGGATCACAATTGTCGAAGTGGTTCAAACCGAAAGACGTGGAAATTGTTTGACCAGATGGACGCCATTTATGGCCATAGACCGGCGAGCAATGAAAGGGAAATCAGCCTTGATTCGGCCTCGGCTTTGTTGGAAACACTAGTGGAAGAAGGTACGTTGTTATTAGGTTACCCGTGTTTCTTGGCTTGAAAGATTTTTTTCTCTTTGAAATAGTTACAATCAAATCAACATGTTTACGAAATTATTCAAACAATAATGAGATAACATTACTTTAAGTTGTGCTATTGTTTATTTTCAATGTATAGTTCACGTAATTAGCCAGCTATTTGTATTATCTCTGTTGAAGTTTCGATCAGTGAGCAAGGTGATACGATGCCCCAAGATGATTCCCCATTGGTACCATCTGGTACACCGTCTGCCTCCAGCACACCGCAGAGTATGTATATTACAAAGATCTTCTAGCCTAAGATTTTTTTATGCAATTAACGAACCTGTGGTAATTTAACTTGATCGAATGCCCTGTTCGAGAAATGTATTGTCTCATGGTCCAAACTTGTATTCATACATTTGAGTTGGCTAACCAAAATGTATGTTTTCTTTGTTGTGCAGACCAGAGGAAACGTAGTCGAGAACAGGACAATCTGACTGTCGTAAGGGAGATGCAGGAGACTGATGTAGAGCAGCAAGAGCTGAACCGGGCTCAGCGTGAGCGGCATCTGCAGATGGCCCTCAAAGATGCTGCTTGTGCAAGGGAGCTGGAAGCAGCCTTAAGGAGGGAGGAGAATGCTGAAACTGCAGCCTTCAACCAGGCCTTCCTAGGTACAATGGGCCAGCTTGTACAGGCGTTGAGTGGCCGGCGTGACGAGATTTATCCGCCCCTGGACTAGCCAATGTGTATAAAAAAAAAGCTTAATGCACAAATTGGCACTATTTACCTTGTATATAGTTTGCTGTGTTGCACTGGTTTGTTTTCATTTTAACACTTGTATACTTTATTTAAATTGCACATTCCTTAAATAAAGTTTTTATCTTGTTACAAATGTATCTGACCATGATTTCCAACTTAAAGGTCTTAGCATATTTAGGATAAAAGTGTCTGCTAAATGCTGTAAATGTAAATATTAAATGTAAATCCAGGCATCTTTTTCTGCTGCACTGATTGAGTACTGTAGTTATACAGTGTTGGGCAAGTTACTTGGGAAATGTAATAAGTTACCATTTACTTATTACTCCTTCAAAAAGACAATTACTTTACTTAATGCTGGGTATTAAAAGGAATTCGTTACGTTGTACTCGTTACAATATATTACTTTAACAATCATACTGTCTCATCCCTTCTGAAAAATTACAACTTGTGTAGCCACCTCATTTTAGATTTGAATCCACTATTGGAATAGTTAACCTTACGAGTCAACAATCAAATTTACAGTAACTATTAAGTAGTTACTGCCATATAGTTCTATGGTTAAAGAACCATATAAAAAAAAGTTGGACCATGTTACCGTAAAAGGTAATACAAAACGTTTATTTGTAATTAGTGTGACAGTAAAGACAATTACAATTCTAGCTTTTCAAGTAGCGCATCAGTCCCTCTCGTACATCCCTCTCCTCCTCCTCTGCACCCTGTGCCTGTGCCATGTATGTTCTGCTGCTACAGCTGCATCCCACTCAATGTTATAGGCCTCTCCATGAGTCTGGCAAAGGTTATGCAGAGCACAGCTAGTCAGCACCATAGATTTGACCAGTTCAACATCAGTCATTTCTCTTAATGAGGCAACGCCACCTTCCCTTAAGTCTGCCAAAAGCATTTTCAACCACTACCCGTACTCTGGAAATCTTCCTGTTGTAGATCTGCTGTTCTGCTGTTAGCCGTCCAGTGTCAGAGAATGGTTTTATGAGCCAGTTCTGTAAGGGATAGGCAGAGTCCCCTAGGATGTAGTAGCCAACATTCACCCCACCAACATTCCTGGTGTATCCCGAAAAATGTTTGCCATGGCTGGCCAACTCCCACAATGTTGACAGTCTCAAAACCTGAGCGTCATGCAAGCTCCCAGGAAGTCCACTAAATGCATTCCAGAAAAGCCCTTTTCCATCTACAACACCTTGAAGGACGATGGAGTGCCAGCCTTTACGGTTGAAGTCGTCACAGTGGTACTCCTTTTGTGCAATGATGGGTATGTGTACCATCAATTGCGCCAGTACACTGCGGGAGTCCCCACCTGTTTTCTCAGTGTAGGCAGCCATTTCTTCAAACTTCTCTGGGCCTGGGAAACATATTTGCTCTGGTACCAACATCTCCGCAGCAGCACAGAACTCTTGTACACACCGACACAGTTATGCTTACACTGAAAACATGGCCGACACTTCTGTACGACGAGCCAGTAGCACATTTCCACAGTGCGACTGCCAACCTCTTCTTTAGAGGTACACATCCGCGGACGTTTGAGTCGTGCCTTTCCATCACTGGACGAAGTTTGTTGCACAGGTATAGGAATGTTTCTTCAGACATTCTTAAGTTCTGCTGCCACTGTGTGTTAGTAAATCCGGGAACAATCACATCCCACCACTCGGTCGATCGATTGAACGCCAAAACAGACGGTCGGCAGCGGGGTTTAAGCAAGGAGTGACAGATCCGAAACACATAAAAAATTAAGCTGCAATTTTTTACAATATTAGTTATATTAGCTTCTAATACCATAAACACATACCAGTACGCTAACTTTAGCTACCATGCTATCTTACACTCTTGCGCATTTGAGCAATCGTAGTCAGCTCGTCGTTCTGATAAATTATTTCCAACATTCTCGTTTTTATCTGCAGTATCTTGTCTTGCGGCCTTAAGCTTCATCTGAAAAACTGACTGTCTCCTTGTTGTGACAAAAAGCCACATGCCGAGAATCAAGAACACCATCCCTTCGAGTTGTCCATTGTACCTGTGTTTCCGCTGTATCACGTCGAAGGTAGCGTCACTGTGGGCGGGTACATGGTACTATCTGCAATGGAAAAGTACCCGTGCCGATGCGAGTCGAGTCTGGGAGAGCTGATACTATGCAATGGAAAACTCATTAAAAAGCGAGGCGAGGCGAGTAGAGGCGAGCTGGTACCAGCAATGGAAAAGCGCCATTAAATTACACAAAGTGAAATAGTTCAAGTCTGTATGTTTTAATCTTGATTATTACAGTTTACAGCTAATGAAAATCCCAAATTCAGTATCTCAAAAACTTTGAATGTGACATAAGACCAGTGAAAAAAATGAGTTTTAATAGATCGGCCTTCTGAAAACGATGTTCGTGTACACTCCTACTGCATCAGGAGTGGCTTGACACGAGGAATGCGACAGTTTTAGCCCATTGACATGTCTGTGCGTGGTGGCTCTTGATGCACTGACTCCTGCCTTAGTCCACTCCTTGTGAAGCTCCCCCAAATATCTGAATGGCCTTCGCTTGACAATCCTCTCAAGGCTCCGGTTATCCCTGTTGCTTGTGCACCTTTTCCTTCCACTTGATTTTCTATGAATATGCTTGAATACAGCACTCTGTGAACAGCCAGCTTCTTTAGCAATGTGGACAGTGTCAATGACTGTCTTCTGCACAACTGTCAAGTCAGCAGCCTTTCCCATGATTGTGAAGCCCACTGAACTGGACTGAGAGACCAATTAGTCTACAATATTGCACATTTCACAAAAAATGTTCTGAGGTACTGAATTTGGGATTTTCATGAGCTGTAAACTGTAATCTACAAGATTTAAACAAATGCAGGCTTGAACTATATACCTTTTTATGTAATTAATCCATGATAGGAATTAGTTTCAATTTGTGAATTATTGACATTACTGAACTTCTACACAATAATCTAATTTATTGAGATGCACATGTCTGTATCAGATCACCATATTAGGAGGAGAAAACACAATAGTGCAGGAGAACAGAACAAGATGGTTTTGAATTGCCTCCAAACTTCTGGTTCTGGTTAAACAACACCTGCCCTGAAAGATGATATTTTTTAAGAGCCACTCTGTGTTGAGTCACAGAAACATTTGCCTCTACAAACTCACACGAACAACATTAATGATTTATTTGACAAGTGATATACAATACTGGGCCTGAAAGCGATTAGCTTGTGGGCTGAAGTCGGAGGAGTGCATATAGCAGTGAAAATCTGCTAACCAGATCATTGTTAATTGTTCCTGGGTGCCAGGGTACTAGGCTACTAATTCCCCAGATGTTCACCACACCAGCTGGAACAGTGTAGGAAGCTCAAGCCCTAAACCCTCCTGAGGGCAGGACATCAGAGAGAACTACACAAACAGAGCCTCACACACTGACATCAGCAGAATAGAGAAACAGGTTAGTGTGGGGTGAAGAATGTCACCCTGGACTTGACCCATATACAGTTTCCTCTGTTACAGACACAAGACTGATACTGAAGCACATCAACAACCGCCAGCAAAAGCCAGTGAGGGCAAACTGCACCAAAATGGAAGCTCAGGTAGAGCGCTCTGGGAAGATTACATTTTAGCCTCTATTACTCTGTCACTATTGACATGGGAAACAAGGGGTACAGAGGCTTTAATTGTGATTGTGAGAAAGAAAAAAAACTGACGAGACCTTTAACATGAGAAACAATCATACCCTTATCTATGCTGGTAGCATTAGGAACATGTCATAACATTATGTGCAAATTGCTAATTAACAAAATATTTTAGAATTCTTTTTGATGTCAAAGTGACCATGGATTTTCATAAACATATACACGTTTATACACGTGTGCTGCATGCACATTCTCATAAGCATATGGGTGGGTGTGTGCATTCTGTTTCACATATATATAAACAGAATGTGGCTTATTCTAGTCAACCGGAGACCATTATACACCATTAACCTTGCCCCGTAATTTTAACTTTCACAATAATATTGCCAAATTGCAGCAATGTAGATATAGTGTGGCTTACATGGGTGTTGCAGGGGCCTTAGCCTCTGTAGCCTGAGATGGACCCCTGCTCTCTAGGTCCACAAGAGTAGCCAACACCACACTGGCTTCCAATACCATGTCCTCCACACTGAAGCACACAGGTCTATAGACAACAATACATTTCTATGGATATCTGCAGTGATTAGAATAACGAGAAAAATAAAGAAATGTATTACGGTTGGTACATCATCACAATTCAATATTTTAGTAAGTATTTTAGTCACAATTTCTAGCTAACATATTTAGTACCACATATGGCTGGTGGCTGGTGTGACCATGCTCTTCTTTCTGGAGGTCTAATTCGGTGTCTATAAAGACTGACCTTATTCACTGGAACCGGAGATGTTAAAGGCACTCAGCCTGATCACAACCTCGTAGAGACTTACTTTCCTGCTGCACCAAAACAGATAGACACCGGCAGGCCATGTGACTCTGCAAAGGACAGTAATCCCTACAAACAAAAACAAAACATAGTGCAGAAGTTGACTGATAAACACACCTGCTAAGATTGTTGAGGTTGAAATATATTCCAAATATGGCAATTGTTTTGTCATGCTTGATAAATACTGGTGTATAAGTACCCATCAACCCAATACGCAAAGGGTCTACAAAAAGGCAAGAAACATTCATCATTTTTCATGACAATTTTAATCCTGGCTCATGATTTAGTTGCCAAACCAAACGTCAAGCAAGCCAGTGGAATGAAGCTCTTCAAGACTGGATTGGCAAGTGAAGACGTTAACTCCAGGGTGCCCATAAAAAACATTCTTGACTTGTGGATGTTATTGCAGCCTGGCACTAATGTATAGACATTTCTCAAAAATTCAACTTTACTGTTCAATCAATTAAACTGGTCAGTAGGGCAGTTGGAACTGGAAGTCAAAATAATAATCTGACGATGACATAAATGCATTAAAAATACAAATTTCTATTAACAAAAAGAAAACAAAAATGTTAATGCATGATTTTGACTATATACCTACAGTACTTACCTACTATATACTAGGTATATAGTAGCCATACTGTTGTAGCCTATAATTTCTCTTCATATCAATTACATTTTTAATGATACGAATGTCATGAATCATATGATCTTTGCTATAACATTTTGTCACAGCACAGGGGAAAGTTCAGATGAAAATGAATAGTCATATGGGTACAGGCACATCATGACGCTTGACTGCCAAAATTCCAGAACCATAAATATGCCCTCTTACAAATGAAACAGCCCCCAGACATTAACACATGTACATGTGTTGTGTGTACACACTGATTGCATACAAGCAATAGTCTTGTGACAAAACAAAAAGACATCAAAAGTGTGGCTCGCTTACCCTCAGCTCCTTTAGACAGTAGGTTATGTCTGAGTCTACTCCGATCTGGTAGCAGTCAAACTCATTTGGGTCTATAGACATCTCAGTATGCATCATCTTCTTAAGGTCTACAAGCAAATAAGACATGGGCCAACCCTTCATTTGCAAATAATAAACACTCATTTTAGGTCTGATTTATCAGGGTTATTCCAGTACGATGATCCTTACTGGTTATGAAAACATAAAGTTAACTATAGTCACTGAAAATAATTAAAACGCATTCTGAATAGCAACACTTACAATATTGAATAATTTGTTTCTGACCTGTCCATTTGTTATTTGTTACTATGATATTACTGTAATATCATTTAGTAAATACAGTATGGCAAAAAATGCTTTACCATCCCCATTCTCATAGTAATTTCTCAAATGGACCCTCAGAGGAGTTGTGGACAGAGTGATTTCATCCTGGGTCACTGGGAAATGCAGCACCATGTCGACAAGAAGTCTGCAGAACAATCATTAATATTAACAAAAGTCTTAATACCCACATTATTTTTACAACATAGATATAGCTTTTATGCAATACGGGCAGATCCATCTAAATGTAGGTTGATTGGTGAGTCACAGCACAGGGTTCCTGTATATTGTAAAGAGATTCAGAGGATAACTGGATCCATTTTAGAAGATGGCATCCACCCTTTGGGACAGTGCATTTCATCTTATGCCTTATATAAAGGTTTCTGGTCCCAAAATGTAGAACAAAGTGCTATAAAAATATATTTGATCCATCTGCCATTTGTCCAATGATATTAATTGTATGGATTTTATATTTTTATTATTTATAATTTTTCATGGGCCAACCCTTCATTTGCAGTTTATAAAACACTTGTTATTATGTCTGATTTATCATGGTAATACCAGTACATGATCCTTACTAGTTGTGAAAACAGAAAGTTGTGTACTGTTCAAGTCACTTTAAGAGATCCTGTTTGTCTACTGTGTGGTTTCCTAATACGTCAAGGACTATAATAATTATTCTTGCAAAACTTGCAAAACACAAAACTACGGATACAAATACCTGAACCTGAACCTTTTCAAAAAATTAGAAAATGTTCTATTGTTCAATATTGTAAAGAATTCCCAACCTGCTAATCTGCATTGGGCTGCTTTATTGATCTCACCTGATAGGTCAACCATTAAAAGGAAACTAAATATATTTTTGTTGCTTGGAACCACTGAGTTAAAGTAGCTGTCATAGTTAGTAATTTGCCAAAAATGTACAGGCTAAATTGCAGGCATGGCAGCGTACTGCGCAGTTTCTGCAGTCAAGTACCAACCATCAAACCTGCTAAACTGTGTGACACTGTGTGCCACATAACTGGACACTAATGGTGATGCTACCCAAATATCCTGAGGTATTAACATATTAGGTGCTAACCTTGCTTGAGCCTTCAGCATATTAGGACATAGGTGTGAAGGAAACACTGCCTGCAAAGCTTCACTCTCCTGAAAACCCAGGTTGTGGGTTTTAATGATGCCTGTAAAAGTAGAGAAAGGATATCTGGAGCATACTTCCACCTAGTGATACTAACGTCTAATAACACATCTAATTAGATTTTGCATGCTGGGCTGAACAGATTACACAGATGTATTTTTTTGTATTTCTCGCAAAACTTAATGAAAACAATGTGGAAACTGCAAAAACCTGGGGAAAAAACCCTGCTCTAACATGGAGCCAAATAATGGAATATATGCACGCTTCCTTACCATGCTTGCAGTAAAACTGGAATACCACTAGTCCATCAGCTGTGTTGATTGATATCTGACATCTGTCTACATTACGCTCAATAGAGGTCAAGGACCGGAAAAATGGCAAGACACACTAAAAAAACAAAAACAAAAAAAACATAGACTAGACTAGTCAGCTGTAGCAGGCCTAATGTGTACGGTGTGATTTTGCCAAGTAGGATGTATTCCTAGCTGTAACTACATTTGTGTGGCTGTATAAGTTAATTCATTAGCTTGCTAACTAGGTAGTCTATGCTTACAAAAAGCTTGCGAGTACAATATTGTTCACTAGCATTATTAAAACGGGAAATATTAATGAGCCCTAAAACACTAATATCAGAGGGCTATGTTTGGTTAATGTCAATGTTCGTCCAGGATTATGTGTTGTGTTGATCATGTCGTACTTGGAAAAAATCACATCATACCAGACACAACACATAGATGGCATCATGTTTAATGTTAGTCCAAGTTGTATTGTGAACCCTTTTGTTGCATAGTATTTCACATATCTAGAATAAGGAAATAGTGTAGAATTGTACTGATTGATTGATACCATTCATACTGTAGCCTACCTTCATGAGAAGTTTACATTTGACAATTCCATTGGTCTGTGTTGATCCACATCCAAACCTGTAACTTTGAAAGAACAGTGTGGAGAAGAGAAAGCATCCGTAGGCAGACTGAGAAGAATTCATTGACCTCACTGCCAACTTCTCCAGAAAAAGACAGGGTAAGAAAGGAGATGGAATGCAGGGATGACAGTGAGGTTGTGAGTGGACAAGACACAAATGAATTTTATGGCATTTCATGTTGCTCACCCCTTTTACTGTGGGATCCAGCCACAACTCATCTCCTATTCGAGATAAGGCATGAATAGCCTTTCCAAATGCTTAAAAAGAAAATACAACGTGACATAGCCTGCACTTGGTAGTAACCGGTATAACTCAAATACAGTAGGGGGTGTGTGGGGTAGGCTCATAGTAGTCTAGGCTACATCAACAGACTGTTTAAATTAGCTGCCGTAAGTACGGTAGCCTACTTCACCCGGTTAAAGTTTTTGAACGTAAACGCAGTCTATACTGAAACCACTGAACCACATTCAATTCAATTTCATTACATAGAATTTACTTTTATAGTTACCTTTGACACAATTTCCTTCCATTACACAGTTCATATCTGTTTTATTGATGAAAGTATGATCATTTACGAGTAGCCTACTGGAGCAAAATATTTTTTCGGAGCCAAACGCATACCTGATGTGACGTCATTAATGGTCAGTCGCGTGCATCAGGCATCGAGTCCCATATTCTGCAGTAGGGCATGTTCTGACCTAACGTAGCTTGAACACGTCAATGTAGGCTAAGAGAGTGGAAATGTTAGGCTACCCATTCTAAAAATGTATTTCAACATTGAGAAATTACAACTTCAAAAAATAAATGTGATAACTTTTTATTTAATTTCGAAAAAGCATAATATTGCCGTGAAAATAGGCCTATATAGCTACTTTACATACAGTGTATCAGAGTGAATAGTCCATTTCATTTGTTTATTTATGAATTAGGCCTACATATACGGTGTCTTTAAAGAATACATATGTTAATTTAAAAATATGTTATATAAGTTTTTCATTTGACAATTTTTGGAAACATGCCAGAATTAACTGTGCTCATGTCAGGCTTTTTCTGAGCGAGGGATTTTGATGACAAATCTTTTGCAGCAGCAGCATCCATGTTGATCATACATTTGCCCCTGTTGTCTCCATATCTTCGTGTACCTGTGGAATTTTGTCCTAGCAAATATAGGCTACATGTCAGTGTCACTAGATGGATGATGTCCCTTCTGTCCATGATTTTGCAAATGTGTAGCGTCGACACACCTGGTTTGATACAGGAGTGCAGCACACTGAGATAGTGTTTCTTCATCTGTTGTCTCAT
Source organism: Forbesichthys agassizii (assembly GCA_026546735.1). NCBI lineage: Eukaryota > Metazoa > Chordata > Actinopteri > Percopsiformes > Amblyopsidae > Forbesichthys > Forbesichthys agassizii. The sequence continues at coordinate 5,012,521 of JAODLL010000024.1, read as the reverse complement.
GTGCTCTGTACTGTATACACTTGCTATGCTGTAAAGGTAGCGTTTCTGTCCTGTTGTAAGGTCTGGATGCTGACAAAAATGATATAGTTATCAACAGTAATGAATGGAATACATAATTGGATAGATATATCTAAATAGCATCTGTGCGATTTACTGTAGACTAGCCTATAATATATTTTAGATAACCTACTGTAGGCCTACCTTTAGGAAGGATGCCATGGTTGAATATGTTGGGATTTTAATTGTCTTTAGATGCTGGTTGGCACCACAGATATTCACCCCTTGTCTTCTTTGTATTGAGCTATGTTGGGCGCTTTGTAAGCATTTAAAACCTGTTAAATGTAATAAAATATATTTATTATACAGTACTGTATATTCTACGCAATGTAGGCAAGTCATTCAAGTTTTAATAGCATCAATATACAAAATGGATTTGGTTTGATTTTTTTTTTATAAACCAGTTGACAATTGACAGCCCTGTTCATAATGTCTACTCAATATTTAATTGAATTACACTATAATAAAGCAATCATGTCAGCCCATATTTGACCTACCATCCTTGCAGGTCTTGTCAGATTCTGAAGACCTAAAATAAATAACTGTAATGTTAAAAAAGGGGTGGGGAAAGCACAATTGAAAACCTAAAATCCAGCTGCTAGATATCTGAGTAATAATGTTAGTCTTACCTTACTTTGTGCCCATTTTCCTGTTTAAAGGAGTATTCCTTTTTCATATGCTCCTCAAAAGTAACCCGTTTCCTCATTGTGCAATGTCAGTATTCCTTGTACTGTAGCCACAGGATGGTTGTGTGTATCAGAACATTTTAATGCCTTATAGCAGTAGAGCCTATTACTGTGAGAGGAGAGGCCTGAAATCTGATAGGATTCCCTAGGTTCCAATTACAGTGCAGAGGTCTAATCTATTAGATCCCACTACATGTTCTCATCTAAAATGTTAAACTGAAACATAAACAGTGTACTTGAGTTTACACACTTTATTGAGCATCATGTCCAATTTACATTGCATTATACATAAAATGAAAAAAATAATCATAATATTGGGGTTAGGGTTGGTTAACTGGGCACATCATTTTGAGAGCATATTGCTTAATGAGATTTCAAACTCACCGAGTCTGTGCAAATACAGTGAACACCGGTCAGAGGTCTTGGTTAGAAAATCTAAAGTTATAACAATGTCAACAGCAGTAATGTGATGACAATAATGTCTACCAAAATCTACTGACTGTACATGATGTGTTCACTTATGTAAGTTATTGGCATTTGATTTAAATGCTGACTGCTGCAAACATATATGCATGCGCAGTTCTGTCATTCAATGTCACAGATTGTCATATACAGCACTGTGAAAATAAAACTTAAGATGCCAGAAGGTGTACATACTGTATTAATAACTTTCCATTTAAACAGGTTTTAAATCAGAACTGAAATGTTGCCTATAACCCAATCTAAATAGAACCTTCAACATCTAAATGAATGTGAATTATTTTATAACTAACCAACCTATTAATAATAATCAAAAAACCCAAATGAACCACCACAAAATGTGACTTGCCTAAAAACTATGTTGGAGTTCTTAAACTCTCCATGTTAAACTATACGAAAGCAGTACAGCCATCATCTACCACTTCAAAGTTGTTATCCTTACATTGTTTAGGTAAACTCAAATGTCTACTGTGCAGTACCCAATCAAAACACTTTTTTTTTACAAACTACTTTTAGTTGCTGTGAAAGTGAAATTAGACTGGTTGACAGAGACTAATAGACATCTTGATTATCCAGAATGTTTTTAAAGCCTATGGATTTAATCAAGACAATATAAATGTACTATCGGTAAACTACTGAAATGTCAGCACCAGCCTTCTGTTAGCATTAGTCAGCAATACTAGAAATGGAGTGAAAAGAATACAAGTGATTCTATTTACATCCACAGCCTGCAGTGGTTAGAAATAATATAGCCTATTGAGATTGTATGCAGTCCTACCAGTGAACTGAATGCTAAGAGTAGGCCAGTGCCTGTTCCTTAGGAACAAAATACTAAAAAGGTAAATGTTTCTAGCCTAACAGACAGTGCACTAAATTAAAAGGCATTTAAACTCCTGAATGAGTAGGATCTCCTAGAGGAAGTCGAGACAACAAAAGGCAACAGTGATTCAATGACAGTGCTGACATTACATACATTGTTTTTACAGTTGTGTTGGGCCAACATTAATCTAATTATTGGTAAGTATGCAGTGAAGAGGACAAGTGACTTTGATGGCTTTCATTTGTTTTACACTATATTGTCCACTAAATTGCATAAGAAACCTGGTATAAAGTAGAAACTGTTCAGCAGCAGATAAAAAAGCATGTTCATTTACAGTAGTGACATATTTTACATTATTATATTTTCAAAATAAATAAAATAAAATATACATTTCCAGGTGGGAAATGGGTAAATTTCGCTGGTGGGGTTTTCCAATTGGCTCATCTTGCATTTAATGACAACCTTTCACAGAAAAATGGCCAACCAATTCCTTTGACTGGCAAAAGAAGAAGTGCAAAAGCCTTTTGCAGAAAACTTTCCTCAAGGCATTTCCTTTAACTGGATAAAAAGGGCACAGTAATTCATATTTATTCTGTATGCAGCCTATCACATGTAGAGCAGATTCAGGTTAAGTGATCTCATGTACTTACCCTGGAAAAATGATTGAGTCTTAATCAAATGCCATTTCTTGACTTTTTCTAACACAGCGAGCCACCTTCCTTTTGAATTCACCATTAGGGTCATCCCTCCACTCTTTCTATAAGAACAACATTAATATTAGTTGGACTACTCAGATAAAATGGCCAATAACAATTTCAGTGGAATGAATAGTAGATCTTACTGCTGCATCCACATTAGCAGGTGAATCACTGTTGGGATCAGCCAGCATAGATATAACACTAATCATGATTGTCTCTACTGTGTGAATAGGTAGCCAGCGTTCTTCTGGCTTTTCATAGCCAAACTTGTCCTCGCCAGGCTCGTGCAGAATCGATATACAAACGTCTCCATTCTTTGCAACTGTGAATAAGAATGTACAAATAAGTCACAGTATCATCATTTAAAATAAAAGTGGAAATATTTATTTTAGCATACATCGTCAACACGGTAAAAAAAAACAAACAAAAAAAAAAACAATTTATATACAAATCAAAATAATAAAACATAAATTGACCCAAAACAGTTCCCTCTGATGTGTGATTGTGTTATATTTAGTGATAGTGTATTTACCATTTGGATGCCAGATTTCAGTAATAAACTTCATCTTGGGAGGACGTAGTGGATAATCATAGGGAAATGTCAGATACGCTTTGAAGAATCCACCTTCGCTGTTAGGGAGGGCAACATAAAAAAAAAAGGATAGGGACAGACATTTTGAAGAGTTTTGTATTGCATATTGCTTGTTATGCAAGTCACCTAGTGCAATTCACAAATGTCCTCACTTACAAAAGGGTGTCTTGTGGGCCTATGATGACAACCTCCCATTTGTATATGTCTTCATCATCTATCAGGCCAGCTGAAAAGCCCTCCACTGGGTTTTTGTTGAGCTCTGAAAGAAATGCATATATATTGTAATGTAAAACAGCATAACGTATACAAAGACCTGGTAGAATGTTTAAAAATAAATGCGAGCTGTTAGCATGCATGGGGCCTACCTGCCATTCTAAACGTAGAATGGCCTATATCGAGGAAACTAAAGCAACACTAATCACTGATAACGCCAACATAACGCGGTGATACCAACGATATCTGGTAGACGAGATTAGCCTTGTACATTGTAAATGCGCACTATAATTTGACACCACTCTGATTTTGACACCATTCAGGTTATACATTTTATATGTTTATAACCAGTTGATAGTGTTCGCTGGCACACATCGCTGTTTGCAAAAGTTGCTAATTTACCAAACAACATAAACACGAATCATTATACATTGCTAGAATAAATAATCCATGGAAAGAGGGCCATGTACTGATTATTCCTTTGTTCCTTTGCTACGTTGGCTAACTACACTACAGTAATGTCGAACTTGCTAGCCGGTTAGCAAGGCTAGTGTTGCATAATAAATAATCTAATAAAAAGGTCATTTGGAGCATAAATTCATAAATGTATCTGTAAAATGTAACATATATAAAATCCACCTACATACATGTCATATTTTAATTAGACTGTAGTGATACAACCAATTACGTTCAGTGATGAGCTACGCCAATAAACCCCAAGGCTAATTTTAGCTCATTCCCAGTTTCTGCTAGATCTAGGGTTATTTTTCAGTATGGGAATTACCTGCCAATTGCTTTCGAAGGAGTAATGCTGATTGTTCAGTCATGGTATGTGGCCTTCAACAAAGTATACACGTTGTGTCGCCAAATGCCACCAGAGAAACAATGCTGAAATGTATTTGTCGTCCTTGGCTAACTGGCTAGCGTGCTGCTTCCCTCTGTTTTGACAGAAGGTTCAGCGGCTTGGTATTAACAGAGCATGCGCGTAAGCGTTCCCTTGTTTTCTTTTTCCACAGCTGCACTGCAGTGCATAATACCCACTCACTGTATTGCATCCTTACTTGTTACTGTACACAAGCTCATCAAAACTGCGCACTTCATTCAAACATACGGTGGCCAAATAGGCTTCAAAGCATTATGAATATGATGTAATGCAGGTTGTGTACCTTTAACAGTATACGGGAGGGACGTCAGCGATCGAGCCCGTCCTGCAATTCTACGGCGCCATATTTAATACTACGTCAAAGATCGCTACGCAAAGCTAGTTAGCTGTTCGCTGTTACACCATACACTTTAAACATTCGAATTTAGTCAGCCCTTCATAAAACGTTAGCATGAACGTGATAGACCATGTACGAGATATGGCTGCAGCAGGTCTTCATTCCAACGTCCGTATTCTGAGCAGTTTGCTGCTGACTATGAGCAACAACAACCCGTAAGTGGCGTTATCCTAAATATGGTGTCCGTCTATTTGCTGGATGCTGCTTTTTATGATGGGATCTTTCAAGTTTGTACCAATATATAGTTCGGTCAAAATAAATAATGAAACCAAGTGAAGTTTGAAGCTATATTTAAGATAAAATACAGTTCAGTACTGTACTTTAGCTAGCAACACACAGTATATTATCGTTGTATTATTGTTGTGTTGTTACTGCAGTTAGCCTGCTGGTGGCTGTTTACTGTGCTGGTGCCGTACTGTTATACCGTACGGTAGAGTAAACATTGATCGAGTCAGCCAAAATAATACCTTCTACTGGTATAACGAATTAATCTATATTAACTATAAAAGATAAATACATACACACATCCGCACCACCCACTAGCAATGCTTGCTGGTATAGCATGCAGCATGCAGAATATCTTGTTCTGACAGCTGAAATACAGAATGCCTGCTACTGTAAAGCCTAAATGCATTGAAAATATATTCCAAACCTAACAGTACTTTTTTTATTGAGTTTATAGTATTTTGAAGATATATTGTATATCTAACACGTTTTAATGTATATCTTTAGGTTAGGATTAAGGATGAGGGGCGGGGGTATCACTGATTATTTATCTAATGTTGATGACATGCTATATTATTTGATTAATAGCATTATAAATAAAGTTGATCCTTTTCTGCTTAGAACACATTTAATACAACATTCCTTCTCTGCAGAGAGCTGTTCTCACCTTCTCAGAAGTACCAGCTTTTGGTTTACCATGCGGATGCCATCTTTCATGATAAGGAATATCGAAATGCTGCCTGCAAATACAGCATGGCATTGCAGCAGAAGAAGGTCATCAGCAAAACGTCTAAGGTTCGGACATCTACAGGTGGCAGCGCTTCTAACATGCAGACACAGGTAAAGGATGGTGCCAGTTTGAGCTCATAGCCATAAGAATCACATACCTGTAAATATCTAATATTATTTATAGTGTTGTTACTTTCTGGAAATGATAGTGTCAGTTTATGTGTCACATCTGTGAAATCTCATTTGGTTTTCTCCAAAAATGATAGATATTTTATTTCTATTCACTTTGTTTCTATTCTCTCTGTTAGAATATGCAAAAGCTTATAATGTGAACCATCATTGGTTTTAAAACCATCTTCAGGAAATAAAAATGAATCAGAAATTGGTTAAAAAACGTTGACTTGTAGGTTTTTGTTATCAACAGAATCTACCTTCAGAAATTGAAGTTAAATACAAGATAGCAGAGTGTTACACCATCTTGAAACTAGATAAAGATGCCATTGCAGTCCTTGATGGGATTCCATCCAGACAGCGAACTCCAAAAGTAAGCTTGTTGCTTCCTCTTAAACCTGATATTAAATATTGTAGCCTGACAATATAGGCTATTATGTCAGTCCAGTGTGTTGCCCACACACTCTGTGCAATTGTTATCATAGAATTGACATGAACATAGTTTCTCCTTTGTTTGCCATAGATCAACATGATGCTAGCCAACTTGTACAGGAAGGCTGGTCAGGAACGCTCTGCTGTGACAAGCTACAAAGAGGTCATGAGACAGTGTCCCCTGGCTCTAGATGCCATCATTGGTGTGTGCAATCAGAATAATGTCTTTGCTAACAACCCACCACCTTGATGGGAGACATTTGATCATTTTGACTTTCATTTTGTTTTAGGCCTCCTCTCTCTCTCGGTGAAGGGGGCTGAGGTGGCGTCTATGACCATGGATGTGATCCAGAGTATCCCCAACCTGGACTGGCTCTCTGTCTGGATTAAAGCATATGCCTTCATACACTCCGGGGACAATCACAGAGCTATCAACACCATTTGGTATGTAGAGTGGTAATGGCCTTGTGCATTGAGGTTTTTCATTCTAATGTAAAATATAATATACATACATTTGTGCAACATAATGAAGCCATGCAAGATGTCAGTCATGCACAATACATTTCACAATGATACTACTGCTGTTTGATATACAGTGAGTAAAAAACATTTTAATCCTCAGCTGAGTTTGTACGTTTGCCAACTGTCAAAGAAATTATCAGTCCATCATTTTAATGGTAGGTTTACTGTGAGAGACAGACAACAAAAAAGTCTGGAAAAACGCATGTAAAAACATTTTATAAATTGATTTGCATCTTAAAAGGTAAAGCTAGTCATGGCAAGCTTAACCCTCGCACTGTCCTAAGGCATTTCAGCAGACTAGCAGCAGAGGGAGTAAACCGCGGAATGTCATATGTCCGTGTTTTGGTTGCTGCCTCTACTGGCAAGTGCACCGGGTCATTTTGACCCATAGGACAGCGCGAGGGTTAATATAAGATACTTTTTGTCAAATTCAATAAATAACTCCTCGCATTTTGCTATCTTACCATTCTCTGTGCCTGTTGAAAAAATGATACTTCTACACAGCCCTGGCTTTATAAATTGCAACATAATCAAAGTGGCGAATACTGCTCGTATCAACAAAGCCGTAGCACTCTATTGTCCTTGACAATGCATTTCGACTTGTGATGCGCCACCCGCGGAGCTCGAATTTAACAAGAATTACTGACCATACCTTTTTAATGAGGGAAATAAGTATTCGACCCTTCTCAATCAGAAAGATTACTGGCTCCCAGTTGTTGTTTATACAGGTAACGAGCTGAGATTAGGAGCACACTCTTAGGGATGGCTGCTAATCTCAGATCGTTACCTGTATAAAAGACACCTGCTCACAGAAGCAAGCAATCCATCAGTCAGATTCCAAACTCTCCACCATGGCTAAAACCAATGAGCTGTCCAAGGATTTTAGGGACAAGATTGTAGACCAGGGGTCGGCAATTATTTTCACTTGAGAGCCACGTTGAATTTGTCAGAACTTCGCGGGCCACATTACTTTTTTTAACCAACATGCTAAAACATTTAAAAATAAAACACAAAATAGCTAATTTTGTTAACTTGCAAACTACAAGAACCGTCTGACCTCTGTGATTGCCAACAAGGGTTTTGCCAACAAGTACTAAATCATGTTTGCAGTGGGGTCTAATACATATTTCACTCATTAAGATGCAAATCAATTTCAAAATGTTTGACACGCGTTTTTCTGGATGTTAAAAAAAGTATGTCTCTAACTGTTCAAATAAACCTACCATTAATATTATAGACTGATAATTTCTTTGTCAGTGGGGAAAAATACAAAATCAACAGGGGATCAAATTTCTTTTCCCTCACTACCAACCTCTTAATATGGCATGACTGTTGGTTATCCCTTTTCAGCTCTCTGGAGAAGAAGTCTCTATTGCGTGACAATGTAGACCTGTTGGTGAGCCTGGCAGATGTCTACTTCAGGGCAGGTGACACTAAGAATTCCATATTGAAGTTTGAACAAGCCCAGATGTTGGACCCCTATCTCATTAAAGGTAAGGCACTACAGCAATGTTATTGGTTTAGCGTTTAAACAAGAACTCTGCCATTTAAATAAAATAGGAGAGATTGTGTGTGGAATTCATCCCAACTTCCAATTTATTTTGTTTCAGTTGAGGTGATATCTGACTTGCTTTTTTTATTTTTATTTCAGATAGGAACTTTGGCTAAATTATGCATCAGACATATTAAAAAAACATCTCCAGCCCTTTTTCTGATCACTTCACTCAACACACCTTGAAAATGTTGAATGTTATCACGATTGCACTTCACTATAGCCTTAAATATAATAATTGCTGGCCTATTTTCAAAGCATTTTCTGAAAGCCCATTTCAAACGATTCTGAAGTCAGCGTAAAGGATAGCAGTTTCAGCGTAAAGGATAGCAGTTTCAGCGTACAGGATAGCAGTTGATCTGTGTCCTGTGTTTGCGGACAGGCATGGACGTGTACGGCTACCTGATGGCTCGTGAGGGCCACCTAGAGGACGTGGAGGTCCTGGGAGGAAGACTGTTCAACATCTCTGACCAGCATGCAGAGCCCTGGGTCATCTCTGGGTGAGTCACGGAGATGCTACATCAGCAAGGTGGCACCTTGACATTGATCGAGAAGAGGGATAGAACTCTCCCTTAAATCGAATGAACATGTCTGAATGAACAATATTCAGCTGCTTCTAACTTGGCAATAAACCATGTTGGCACAAATGTGACTTTGTCTCATTAACTCCATTATGACTTAATCTCTGTGCCAACCTCCCATTTAACCATTCTCCTTTGTGTTTGTTCAGCTGTCATAGTTTTTATAGCAAGCGTTACTCTCGGGCCCTTTACCTGGGTGCCAAGGCGATACAGCTCAACAGTAACAGTGTTCAGGCGCTGCTCCTGAAGGGGGCAGCACTGAGGAACATGGGCCGTGTCCAGGAAGCCATCATTCACTTCAGAGAGGCCATGCGCCTGGCACCTTGCCGTCTGGATTGCTACGAGGGTAGGGGATCCTAATATCTTACATTGACAACGTCTCTCTTCAGGTCTACCGTAACTTGTATTGAAATGTTTCACTGAATATTGGTGTGCAATAACATCTGTTCTCTGCCTTACCAGGACTAATCGACTGTTATCTGGCGTCTAATGGGATTCGAGAGGCTATGGGGATGGCCAATAACATCTATAAAACCCTGGGCGCCAATGCACAGACTCTGACTATTCTTGCCACCGTGTGCCTAGAAGACCCTGTGACTCAGGAGAAGGCCAAAACCTTGCTGGACAAAGCACTGGCCCAGAGGCCTGATTACACCAAGGCTGTGGTCAAAAAGGCAGAGCTACTCAGTATGTAGATCAGTTAGTTTGACTTGTCTGGGCTGCCTGCAGGTGCATGTTTCACTAACTATTCTTTTGCTTTTTCAAGGCCGGGAACAGAAATACGAAGAAGGGATTGCTCTCCTCCGCAACACTCTGGCCAATCAGAGTGACTGCGTCCTGCACAGAATGCTGGGAGATTTCCTTGTGGCAGTCAACGACTACCAAGAAGCCATGGACCAGTACAGCATAGCTCTTAGGTGAAAACCAGCTGCTACACTGATTCACTATATATCATCGGATGTGTTTACATTCATATTGCACTATCATGTCACACCAGTCATGTAAATGCCAATGGTACACTCCATTATCAATGGTCTCATTTGCAGGTTTACCAGTATTGACATGCTGGTAACGTACTGTGCACAATAAGGCATCTGTGGCCAGGTAATGCTGATCATTTCAGTGAGCTTACTTAGTTGTGTGTGTGTGTGTGTGTGTGTGTGTGTCCAAGCCTGGACCCCAATGACCAGAAGTCTCTGGAGGGCATGCAGAAGATGGAGAAGGAGGAGAGCCCCACGGACGCCACAGTGGAGCTGGACGGGGACGACATGGAGGGCAGCGGGGAGGATGGGGACCTGGAGGGCAGCGACAGCGAGGCAGCCCAGTGGGCCGACCAGGAGCAGTGGTTTGGCATGCAGTGACCCAGGGAGCCCTCTGCAGAGACACTTTAGGGCCAGGGAGGGCCAACACTGTCACTGGCTAATGCACTCACAGATCTGCCACGGTGTGTTAGACAAATGGCGAGGGCGTGGTCGTTGACGGCACATTTAAGTCAATGGATGTGCATATCTGCAGTGGGCTACAGCACGACGTAATAGATTGAATGGAGAATGCGGTGTTTCTATGGGAAATGTTGTTTGATACTATGGAAGCCATGCCAAGGTGATGGAATGGAACTAGAATTTGCCATGCTTTCTTTTCTTGATAAGGGTAACGGAAGAGTTTATCATTTAGTTTTCCTGTTCAATAATGGTTATTTTTGTACTATACAAGTTTCTCTGCTAATTAAAGAAAACAGTATTGGTATAAGTTGTACTGTTATCTAATGCTTTGTAAATATTTAAATGTACAATAAATCTAATACACATTGGTGTTTAACTTATTCCACTGTCAGTGCTAAGCATTTAACATCAGTTCATGTATATAATGGGATGCCTAAACAAACAGTTATTTGAAATTATGAATAAATTCAAATTTAGAACCATTTTTTTATTCACCTGAAACCAAAATTCATTGATACATTTTACAATAGTAATTTCTAATGTTACAGTACAGCAGTTCAGCCTATAAAAGGCCAAATGACAGGACTGCCTGTCTCCTCACGGCAAAATGTAGATAGACAATACTGACCCTTTCCCCATACTGCAAGATCTGCTTCAAACACATTGCACATCTTGCAATGTGTTTGAAAAACAAAGTGTGGTTATTTTACATATCCCATCTTAAGTATTTCCTTAGGAAAGATGACAAGTGTTGCTGAGCTTATTTAATACTCCAACTATTTGAATGTCATTTCTATTCAACTGTAATATACAAGGCCTATTACACAAAGCTAGTGTTACATGATTCAGAATACATGCACAATGGAATATTGTACCACTACTGTAAATGATAACACCTTAGTCTACAAAGATGGAATCAAATCTGGCCTCTAGAGAGGAGGACCCTATAGGCTCTTCATGCAGCAGGACAGAAGGTTCAGAATAGGCCAGTTTGAAAAACATTTACTGATGTGTTATTTATTAAAAACAATCTTAAAGAGCCCTGTCATGGATTTATTTCCTAACTGACATGCAGGTCTTGAAAGACATGTTCTTCAAAACACATGCACAACACTTAAAAACAACCTCACAGTTCCTGCAAGGAATTTAGAGAAGATGGGCTTACTGGGCCTTAGCTGTAGAGAGAAGAGACAGAAGAGCCAAATCAATGTACAGGACAAAAAAAAAAATACAAGCCAAGGTTAATGCATTGACAGAAAGTTGATCTCTATTGCTTATGTACAGAGCTATGATGAGGCCATGCCATATGCAAGCAAGAAACATTTGAATACAAAAATAATTAAAAACCAAAACGCTATGTTATGAAATTTTAAAAGGGGCCCTTAAATGTCAGTGTCTGCCAGTTACCAATCCATGTGCTTTAAGTAATCACGAACATGTCCAAAAATGTTAGGATGTACAGTATTCTATAGTGTGAACCTGGCACTTTGTAACATTGAAGGCATTTTGAAAAACAACAAAAAAGAGAAAATCACTGATTTACAAACTCTTACAAGTGTACCGTCCAAAAAATATAATTGCCTCAATATTAGTCAGGGAAAAGAGGGTACAAAAAAAATATCTGAGAAGCAGTTATTGCTGTTGTAGCTTTATAAAAATAAAAAGTCCCCAAATGACAGCATATCTTGGTGGGTAGACATACAAATGAAAAAGCCCTAGTTGGCTGTGGGCATGCATGTGACGTGTACTCACGCTCTTGGAAAACAGATGGTAGGCTTGTGAGGAAACAACAGTTATGTTTAACTCAAACGCAGTGGCCTGGTATTACTGGAGCAGGCATGCAAGAAGCCTATCTAAGCACCAATGAAAACTCAACTTGCGTAAAGTTATGGGGCCTTTTGGGAAAATATCTACATACAGAGACTACTTGGTGGGATATTTACAGATATAGAAACTTTTACCCAAACAGTACTCATTGTACTCATCATACCTTGTAGAGTAAGTCCAGACAACTGTATGGTAAAAGCTTATCAGCAAGGAGTCTAAATGACATTTTAGCCCCCACCAGTTGCCCATTTTGTGCTCAACTGATAATATTTATCAGCTACTCTGTGTCTTTTTACATATTCAAGTACAGTATGTGCACATTATACATACATTAAATTATAAAGATAGTTCAGATTAGGTGAACTAAAAAAATAATAAAAATATGTTCAAGTAAACGTTTAACAGACTTCTGTCAACACAGCTTTTGAATCAGACCAAATCAAAGTAACATGGCTGACTATACAACTCCCTCCAAGAACATAATATACATGAAACATATGAAACATGTATATATATTAAGATGTGTTTAATATCTTAACTGAGGGTTTTAGGCCATATCTTCTGCAAATGCAATCAATGCATACCTCAACACTCAATATGACTGATGGATATGTGTGTCGAAACAAATGAGTAACCATAGTCATATAAACAGCATTGAGGTAGCTGTGCTCTCTCTGCCTGAAGCAGAACAGACGTGGGGTTCAGAAATGTAGAATGGAGTAAATGCCATATGGGGGGTGGCGATCTTTGTCAAGATTTTAGTGTCGGACTAAATCCATATATCCAGTCCTTAGAATAATATCCTTTGTTCCTCTCAAAGTCTTACAAATAGTAGTCATAAAAAAAGATCTGCACGGATGTCATTTGTTAAAAAATGGGATTAAATTAAACGACCTGATAGGTACAAATACATGATATCATGAGAAGCAGTACGCAATTTAAATATGCCTATATAAAAAAAATAATAAAAATGAACAGTAAATTAGAAAAAAAAAAAAAAATGGAATGCAGAAATGTCCTTGATACAAACAACGTTTCAGGAGAAGACGTCATCGCGGGTGCAGGCCACAATGCTCAGCGTTAAGTGAGCATGGCAGGTCCACCTAAATGAGTTGTGTTAGGTGTGTGTGTGTTAATGTCCACTTCACACTGGTGCAGGAGAAGGAGGGGATGGGGCTAGTGTACTGGAGGAGTCAGTCAGGACCACACCACGGGCGAGGCGTTAGTGTCGGTGCTGTATATCCACACCACCAGGGACAGGGAGATGGCCATGAAGGGCCAGGAGATGCCCTCGGCGCACGACGCCAAGGAGCAGGCCGGGCTTGCCGGGGCGCCCAGCGGTTTACCGTGTTCGGGGTAGTTCCTGGCCGCAAGCTTGAGCAGCTCGTCCAGCAGGATCACGGGCATGGATATCTTGAGCACCATCACCCACTGGGTCAGGTCCAGGGGGGTGATCTGGAAGATGACCTGTGGAAGAATGCAGGTGCAGCTCTTAGATATAATGTTGATAATTCATGCTTGCTAAATCAGCATAGGTGGACAACTTTATAAATGTTACTTTATGTATGCTTGTTTTGTGTAATTTATGATCAGATCAAGACATAATGCCTTACTGTCCACTAGGGGGCAACAGTAACAAGATAATGTGGCAATCTGATCGAGCTGGCAGCTCTGTATAGTTTTCAAACAAGTATACTTGGTCATTGAGTTAACGTAGTTGGTCGTCCTGCATGTCAATCAAAGCTGCTTGTCAAGTAGGCGGGTACTGACACAGTTAGCCAGCAGTGTCCCAGACTATACGCAAGGAAAGGTTGGCTCTGCGACACTATCCTAACAGTGGGTGTGCCACCTACTGGGAGAGGCTCCACGTAGAGGATGAGGAAGTGGAGGGACATGGAGAGGCAGATGGCCCCCAGCAGCCAGACGTTATCCCAGGGAGGCATGCGTAGCAGCGACTGGTTCTCAGACAGACTGGGTGGGTGAGAGAAGCACAAAGGGGGAGGGGCTGGAGACGTATTCTACTGCACGGTGGCCTGCCGTAGGCCTGCAACCACACTCACCTGTTTAGAGCGTTGCACATCTCTATGGTGACCAGCACGGACAGCGCCATGGTCATGGGATACGGCGACTCGAACACGTCGCAGTCCACGCCCTGGAAGTCTGGGTTGTCCACGCTGCACTGGAGGAAGTGACTCTGCCAGAGAGAGAGAGGAGGGGGGGGGGGTCAGCGCTCCATGCACCTGAAGCACCGGCACACTAACACAGCCCACGGTGGGGGGCTCCGTGCTGGGGACTCACCAGCTGGTACAGGGTAACCCGAGGTCCGTCGTCGGAGAGCATGAACCACCAGGCGGCGGCTCCCACCGTAGCAGCGCCCACGTAGCCTAGAGCCGGGGCAAGGCAGCGCACACACGAAGTCAGCAAACCAGACCGCCCGCTTTAGTCTAATCACATGGGCGTTGGCCACAGTTACATGCAAGAAGGTTGCACCGGAGTGAAGGAGACAAAGAATGAGCTAGCTGTACTACGACCAAGGCTGACACAGCAGATGTCGGTGGACATGTCCTGGGGAAGGTGTCAGCGTGTTGTCGAAGAGAAAGGGCCGCTGAACCGTACAGACTGACCCATTTGCAGGTTGAAGAGGGTGTGTGTGTAGTTAAGGCATAACATGTTAATGTATTTAAATTTGTAGTGTTGACAGGCTACACACACACACACCCAGATAGATATACAAAATAGACTGGCCTGTCACCCAAAAATCTATCAATTCAAAAATGACAAACCACATAACCTTGTCACTATCAATTCTGCCATATGAAACCTTCCTCTGGCCAGTGAGTGGCTAGAGGAACAGAGTGGGTTGGTGCTTACGCACCTCCAACGGCCAGGTATCTGAAGAAGAGCCAGCCGGAGATGAGGGGCTCCTTGGCGTTGCGGGGGGGCTTGTCCATGATGTCCAGGTCGGGGGGGTTGAATCCCAGGGCGGTGGCTGGGAGGCCGTCGGTCACCAGGTTTACCCACAGCAGCTGAACGGGAATAAGAGCCTCGGGGAAGCCCAGTGCAGCAGTCAAGAAGATACTGCGCACACGCACACGCACAGCTGTAAGTGACCACGCCTTAACAGCGTCTGCACCAAATAGTTCAGATGCATCATTTCATTACCGCTTTATGGTTTCACATGCTTTAGTTATGGGTTTTCATACTTTAAAGCCCCCCACAAAATAAGTCTGTACCCAATGGGCATCAAAAGTATTCCCCTTTACAAACACCATTCCCGTTCTTCATGGTGCATTACTAAAGATAGATCCCGTTACATTCCTCTGGAAGGCAAAGGGATTGGCAACACAGGCTGTTCCTCACCAGACCACCTCCCCTACGTTGGAGGAGATGAGGTATCGTATGAACTGCTTCATGTTGTTGTAGATGGCCCTGCCTTCCTCTACAGCGGCCACAATGGAGGAGAAGTTGTCGTCCGCGAGGACCATCTCAGAGGCCGACTTGGCCACTGCAGTGCCTGAGCCCATGGCAATGCCAATCTCTGCCTTCTTCAGAGCAGGGGCGTCGTTCACGCCGTCGCCAGTCTGTGGAGACACATGGACTTAAAGGCCAGTGTGTACGTAGCTAGTTCTTTGGCTCTGACCATATACTGAAGATGTGTGGTTCTGACCAGTGATCATATTTGAGATTAGACCATATTTTAGAGTGGGAAAGAATTTACAAACCAAAACACGCCACCACTTTCTACATGCAGTCAGTCTCACACACTTGACCACAGGGTTCACAAACTTCACAGCACTACTGGATATATTTATATTTTCTAGGGCTGCAATATTGCGATTAGTTTAGCACACATACATACATAGCAGCAAACGTTGCTACCAAACGTCAAGCAAGTGTATGCAATAGAAACACACGGGGGTAGAAAACAAGTGACCTCTCGAGGCCATTTATAATGAATCTGCCTTGTCATCATTCTGGCTTCTGCATGAGTTTGTGGGTTCCCCCCCCCAACCCCAACCCCCAGTGTGTAGACCCCCAACCACTCACCATGGCCGTGATCTCGTCAAAGCCCTGCAGGAACTCCACGATCTTGGACTTGTGGGAGGGCTCGACGCGGGCGAAACAGCGTGCGTGGGTCACGGCCTCGCGCTGGGCCTGGGGCGAGAGGTCGTCAAACTCGCGGCCGGTGAAGGCCATGCGGCTGACGTCGTCGTCCTCCGACAGGATGCCGATGCGGTGGCAGATGGCCACGGCCGTGCCCTTGTTGTCGCCCGTTATCATGATGACGCGGATGCCCGCCTGCCGGCACAGCTTGATTGAGGCAGCAACCTCCTGTCTGGGGGGGTCCAGCATGCCAACGCAGCCCACGAAGGTCAGGTCGGACTGGAGGGGGAGGGTTATTAGAGAGCAGTAATAGTGAAGTGACATCTGAGATTGTAGAAACTACTGCGGCAGTTCAAAACAAAAACCTGTTTTAAGGGGCATTCACACTAACGGCAGGATGGCGTCATTAAATCCTATTCATGTGCGTTGATGCCACGGCGGTAAACGCAAAAACGCTTGCCGTGGCAGCAGGCACAGAGAGCGCGGCAGAAGCTAGCTGGACGCACGCTGAGCACACCCCTAAATTCAGCCAGAAAACCCAGCTTCTACATAGATAGTTTTTGACCCGAAAATTAGATTATAATGACTAATAAGTTCCCGGAACAGTACAACGTACGTTCCAATTTACAATTATGTTCAAACTACCGCTTGCTGCCACGGTGGGCACAGCCATTGCTGCCGGTAGTGTGAAGTAATTTTGTATACTGCAAATTGCTGGTTTTTTGGATGTTCTGTATATTCTAAAGCAATTTATGTGTATTTTGTATACTGCATTATACCAAGTGTATGCAGCCAAGAGATATCACTGTATACACTTGTGATAATAAAAAACTGGCTACTATTCCACCAAAAAAGTGAGAGCATGTGTATATGTATGAATATTTTGCCCCTTAATACTCCAGTACAAATTATAGTCCAGAAAATGCGGTATTCATTTTACTATAAATTTTAAATATAGATATCAAATTACACTGAAAGCATCATGTGTTCTCGTGGGGATGTGTTCCTTAAGCCCAGCATCAGTATGGAAGCCCTCAATGCAAATGCATTTGTCGCCTATGTAGAATACAATCAGGCCAATCAGCGGCTAGTTTAAGTTTCTCCCTCCAAAATACGACATCAGTATACATTGTATGTTTCAGTTTACACTGGCTGATAAGCATTCTGATAGGGTAAGATATGGCAGGGAAAGATAAGGCAGGCAGTCAAATCATATGTAAAGAAGTTTGTTTGAAAAAGGCAGGTAGTCAAATCATATGTAAAGAAGTTTGTTTGAAATGTTATTAGCACCGCCTTTATTACGTTCGCTTTTGAATTGAGGGGTTCCAGACAAAAACTCATGGTTTTTGTCTGGAACTGTAGCTCAAAAGATCTGGAGGTGAACTAAATGTCTTCCTCACACTGAATAATTTCTAGACCGCAGCCAATTTCATGCTGGTTTACCGCAGTCCGCAGGCATGCGTCTGGCCAGTGAAGCTACCATCACAGGTAACTACGGTAACCAGTGAAGCTACCATCACAAGTAACTACGGTCTAGATGGGAAGTGCTACTGGATGCGTGAAGCGAATTCAGAGCAGTGCATGCATGTAAACAAACGGCGTACCTCCAAAAAAATGCCAATTTCCAGATGGATAACCACAAGCAATCACTAGGCTACAGAATAACGAGTATACATTTAAGACAATTAATAAAAATTAAATACTTTATAAAAGGGAAATTAAATACTTTAAAGGCCTTATTTTGAGGATATTAAATTCCATCCATGTTTAATACTTTTAAGACCCCGCGGCTACCCTGAATATAGTAATTCTGACATCAAAAGCTTTACCAGCCATGTTCAATTGTGTCCTGGTCTTCTCAACATCATTGAAACATTTCCATAAACACCAAAGGACAGTTCACCTCATACTCTGCAAACTTGATGGTCTCAGTGAGCATCATGTCCTCTATCTTGGGGGGGGTGTCGCGGGTGGCCAGTGCCAGGCAGCGTAGGGTGTCGCGGCCCGTCCCATACTCGCGGATCACAGACAAGATCTTGTCCTTGATGCCTTGGGTCATGGCGACTTTGCTGTTGCCCATCCTGACGTGGGTGCACCGCTCAATAACTCCTTCGGGGGCGCCCTGGAGGGACAAACATGGGTGAACATGGAAGATTATGGTGACTGAGTAACCAGTCACAATCTGATCGGGCAACATGGCAGAGAACAACCAGATAATTACACCAGACCTGAGCCCTGCCTGCGAACCCTGACACGCCAGATGAATTGTTATTCATAAGTTCATCGAAACTGTAAAGGGCAGGCACTTGTTTTCACTGTCGGCACACCTAAACCACCCCCGTATAGCTATCAACGACGCAGATTGATTGGTAAGTTCAGTTGCTACTCGGACACATTCACAATGATTCCGAGGCTTTCCAGACTGATTCTCGCAGCGGAATTAAACTGAAGCTCGTGAAATCAGGATGGTCTCGCAAGGCTGCACCCTGCATACCTTGACGAACATCTTCCCCAAGGTGGAGCGAGCCTTGTTGGGCGTGCAGTAGACAGACATGGACTTCCTGTCTCTGGAGAACTCCAGGGTGAACTCCTTCTTCATCAGCTGTTTGATCACCTGGCACGCACGCACACACAGAGACAGAGACAGAGAGAGAGACAGACAGACAGATGCTCAGGAAAAAGCCTGCTGAGTCAGCAGCGGGCAAGGGGAACGGGTGCAGCAGTCAGGCCAATGCCACTTACAGAGTTGCAGGCATTAGCTCTGTCAATCTTGGACATGCTCTGGACGTCCGTGTCGAATGCGTTCATCTTCTCCACAAGACAGGTCAGGGCAGTCTCTGTGGCCTCGCCGACCTTCTCATACACACCCTTGGCCTGTGGAGAATTCTTCATTGTTACAGACGGCACATATGTTCCTGGCCAGCGTTACATGCAATGCAGGCGTACAGACCTCGTTGAAGTCCAGAGACGAGTCGTTGCACAGGGCACAGATGGTGGCCATCTCAACCAGTCCGTCGTACTGGGAAGATCTCACCGGTTTGTCATCATGGTACCTAACGGAACAAGGAACAAAGCGGAGCAACCTCTAGCTAGCTAGCTAGCTAGCTAGCTAGCTAGCTAGCTAATGTATGTGGTGGTGCTCGTGTGCGTTGCAGTACTGGCCAGGTTTGAAGTACTCACACTTCCCCATCGGGAGCGTAGGTTGAACCTGTGATGGTGAACTCTGTCAGTGAGCAGCTCTCCCCTTCCACCTTGTCGACGATGAACATCTGGACACACACACACACACACACACACACAATCAGCGGTCTGCTTCTTTACCATTACAGGAGATGGCCGCAGCAGACACAGAAGACAACAGACCCTTGGTGGACCTGTCGCAATTCAATTTACCGGCTTTGAATAGCCTTTTTTTAAGTATAGTTTGGAAAATGATTTCATATTCTTGCATCACGTCATGGTTAGAAGCACCACTGCTCCCCTAGTGCACACAACCTCTACAATGCCAGTATTGTGTGGTGAAACAGCAGGCCAGATCATTGATGTCAGGGTCAACTAAGTGTAATAATGTGGGCACTGGGAGCATGATGGAGGGGAGGGCAGAGGAAGTACAGGCTGGCTGCTTTGCAGCATGGTGACGCAGCTTACACAACAGCACCGCTGCAAGCCAGCCCACCGCTCAGTGGAGACCAGAGCATGTGACGTGTGCCTGTTAGACGGCCCTCGTCTCACACACACACACGCTGAAGGGCAGCTTAACTATACAGCGTATCTGCTGCAGTGCAGTAGTCTGTAAAACTATATATAAGAGCAGACAGTGATGATGGTGATAAAGAGCAGCTCTATGCACCAACTCCTCTCTGTGTGTGTGTGTGACCGAGACACTCACCCTGCACACAGACATCTGATTGGTGGTAAGGGTGCCCGTCTTGTCGGAGCAGATGACTGAGGTGCAGCCCAGGGTCTCCACCGAGGGCAGGCTGCGCACGATGGCGTTTTTCTTGGCCATGCGGCGCGTGCCCAGGGCCAGGCAGGTGGTGATGACGGCCGGCAGCCCCTCAGGGATGGCGGCAACGGCCAGCGCCACGGCGATCTTGAAGTAGTAGACGGCACCGCGGATCCAGGAGCCGCCGTGCACGGGGTCGTTAAAGTGGCCGATGTTGATGAGCCACACGGCCACGCAGATAAGGGAGATGACCTTGGACAGCTGTTCGCCGAACTCGTCCAGCTTCTGCTGCAGCGGTGTCTTCTCCTGCTCCGTGGCCGCCATCTCGTCGCGAATCTTGCCGATCTCCGTGTAGACGCCGGTGGCCACGACGACGCCCACGGCCTTGCCGGCCGCGATGTTGGTGCCCTGGCGACGAGAGAGAGAGGCGTCGGTCGACCATGATAGCCTGTGTTAGTCCTGCTGTATATGAGCGATATTAGCATTGGACTCAAAATGCGAAGTACAGTTATGTAGACATATCAATATTCTCAAAATGCTTCATAATGAAGCTTCACAATAAGAGGAAAAAAAATGAATGAATTAATGTATGTATGTATGTATGTATAATGTTATTTATGGTTCATTTCTATCCAAACGGTTTTATTTTGCAAAGGCTGACATAAAGCATGATAGGAAAATCAGCCAAGTTAGATTAGCCAAGTGCCAGGCCAAGCGATACATTATTCATAGGCTGTTCAATGCAGGGATGCTGTGGGGCTGCCATGCGATGCCAAGTGGGGACTGGGGAGACCTACGGAGAACAGCATGTTCTTCTTGTCCTGGTTGACAGCGCGGGGGTCGGGCACTGGGTCCGTGTGTTTGATGATGGAGACTGACTCGCCTGGGCAGACAAGAGGCAAAACGTGATGCGTTAGACATGAAACCAGTGCGTGCTAAAGATGGGTTTCATATTCACATGAAGGGAGAATAGATCTGTTATACTGTATCGTGCCGTCAAGGCGGGTCTTACCAGTCAGGATGGACTGGTCTACCCTCAGGGTTGTTGATATGATCGAACATATACGGATGTCAGCAGGGACTTTGTCCCCGACTAGAAGACAAGAGACACGGACAGTTAACTAATGCGTCAGCAGTGCATATACGGACCATTTTGATTCCCTTATTCAAAGCCACCAATACCTTCAGTTTATATTTAAATATGACCTGCATTATGCATTCTGCTTCAGAAGTCAGATGACGCCAGCAACACATAACATCACCATAAGTCAAACCGGCAGGTGAATAATCTGCTGTTCAAACACTGACGTAGGAATCCAAAAGCCACATGCTTCAAGCTAGAGCCACAGGCAGACCAATGCGGCCAAATATTTGATTCCCACGCGGTGAGCCATACTAAAAATGCATGCAAACTATGGATGTGGTGCCCCATGAGCTTAGCAGAGCCTAGACCGCTGCAGTGTGAGGGCTGGCACCCAACAGACAGTGGAGACTGACAGAGCAAGGCTCGCATTAAATAGTGGAAGCGCACAACCACCACCGTAGGCAAAAGGGAAGCAGAGCCAAAGAGGGGAGGAAATGGAGGACTTGCAAGCCGTAAAAGGGTCAGTCTCTAAGGAATAGGCCGACTTCTGAATTGTGGTGACCCATTTCAGCTTCCTAATGGCACATAAAGGCAGTAGAAAGTAGAGCAATGGCTCAGGCTGTGGCATAGTTTTCATGTGTGCAGTCTACATTTAGGCTCACATTGTTAAAAATGCAAAGTATGTCCAATGATATCTAAGTCAAACAAAATTAAACCCAGAAAATAGACCTAAATACGTTTGTAAGTGTCTCTCCTGTACACACATGCTCAGAGGCTAATTGCATCACTTTTAAACGAGGAGGAACATTAAAGCGAGTAATAGGGAGCATAAATAAATACATGCCTACTAAGAAAAAAAAACCACACAAAAATACCAGGATTCCCTTTTGAGGGAAACATGCGCAGTGCCGTTGAAGTGGTCCTCTAGGAACAATACACGGAGGGCCAAAAATGGGAAAAGCATTCCAATATGCTCCCCAATGCCAGGGTCTAAGACAAGGGGCCCGTCATGAGTTGGGCCAAGAACCGAAACCCTACCGGACCAAATTAAAACGTAAATTTCGGTGTCAGTTAAGGCTAAATATACATTATACGTTTTAGTTTTAAAATGGGGTAAAAAGAAGTTAATAATGTGTATATAATTATCTGATACTTTGCATTGCGTAGCCTGTACACTGGGCAGGTCATGCGCGTGCGGTTGTAAACAGAAAGCATTTTGTCAGACCATTTAATACTGAGGAGTAACAGCAAGACAAAAAAATAAGACCAGATATGCATTTTCTTGGACTGGATCACTGGAACCTTTACTGAAATGAACCCTTGTGTAGGGCGGTCATGGCGATTTATATAATTTCCCTTTGGTGCTCCGAAACGAACGTAAGATCATCACTCATTAGGACATGAGGTAGGTTACTGTTAGTTACGTTAAACATGCTTAAGATGCCTAAAGCAAAGGGTTCAAAACAGATGCACCGATCAACCGTTCGGTCTTTCTAATTATAGCAGCGCTACCTCTGCTCACATTGAGTGTCAATATCTTTAAAATTAAAATGTGCAGAGCAAATCTGTTTGCATAGGCCAACTATTGTTCATCTGAAGGCCAAGTTCATCTCAAAAGACAAAGTTACAGGGCTTATGGTTATCAATAAGTCCTGTTAAACAGACATTGCCTTGCAAAAGTGTAAATGACAAATGCTGGCGGTTAAGGGACCGTCAACAAATTACTGTGAATCATAATAGCTTGAATAATAATGAACAACAATAAACAATTGACTAAGAACCGGTTCAGGCACAGTTTAGGAACCGGAACAGTTTTAAAAGTATCGATTTGGAACTGGAATCCCAAACGATACCCAGCCCTAGTCATTAGCCAATAAAGAAAAGAAAAAAGTAATTTGTTGAATTTTCTGTCCATCACTTGATATTCATTGTTTTGATATAATG
This sequence comes from Forbesichthys agassizii, assembly GCA_026546735.1. Taxonomy (NCBI): domain Eukaryota; kingdom Metazoa; phylum Chordata; class Actinopteri; order Percopsiformes; family Amblyopsidae; genus Forbesichthys; species Forbesichthys agassizii. The sequence goes on along the minus strand of JAODLL010000024.1, from coordinate 4,989,136 downwards.
CGATTTTGCATCACCATAGGATTTTGCCTCTTCGCTCCCAGTGATTTGGAGGGGAATACTGGCTGATGTTAATGTACACATTGCTTACCAGTAAGCCTGTGCAGCTTTATTGTCATGCTATTTATATACATTTGTATTTTTAAGAAGTCGTCTTCAGAGAGAAACAAATAGCTTATGTGGTTATTACACATTTGTATTGTTTTTATTGTGATGGGGGCTATGAAACCTCTCAGCCCCAGCGCGTAAGGGCAGGTCAATGCGGGCCTGGTGACAGCAGCCGTTTCCCCATCATCCCCACAGCACAGAAGGAGCTGGGCAGGCAGGGAGACCAGCCAACTGTCAATCAACAGGGTCAAACCTGATGTCTTCTACTGTCTCTGGGTCAACTGGTCAACCCTCAATTAGGAAGTCGATGCCTTGTACAACCTCGGACATATTTCCACTTTAAGGCCACACCAAGCCTTTGTTCCTCAAGTGTTGGCGTCCCGGAGACAACCGGCCACACCTGGACATGGGCCAATCTGTTACAGGTCCAACTGGCAGTGCTGGGAACAGTGTGCAACAAGTGGCCATTCACACAAATCATGAGACAGACAGCTTTTCTGAGAAAGACACGCAGAGCTATTTCGCATCATTAAACCGCCTAAATGTGGAACAGCAGGCACAATGGAAACTCCACTTCTGTGAAGCCCACACAGATTGAGAGATGTACAGTAGGGTTAAGCCTGGATGGCAAAGTATCAATGGAGACTTCATGATACACTGCGGCAAAATCATTTCTTTGGATGAACACAGCCAGTATTATACAAGGTGTTACGGCATCTGCTTACAGGTGGCCCAGCAGCAGATCAATCTCAACCTTTTAGCTGGTAGATGACCCCTCTAGGCTATACTGTAGATTCCTAATAATTCCCATTTTGCCTCTAGTCATCCCTTGGCTGAAAGAAAAAAAAAAAAAAAAAAGATACAAAACAAACATTTGAGGTAAAGTTGCACCACCATGCTGTGTCTGAACAGAGTCATGACGCACAGACAAGTACAAGCAGGCAAGAGGAATGGCACGCAATTTCAAGTATAGCTTTCAAGAACATAATATTTGCTCACCACAAACAAACTATAAATTACACATTAGCAATTCTAAAATGTCTAACAAAGTTCAGATAAAGTAACCAAACGTAATTCCTGGAAGGATGATTTAGCTGAACCACAGTAGAACAAGACATGTTTTATTATTGTTGCGCAATACTTCCCATGCTAAGTCACAGGCAACTATTGGAGGAGGCAAAGAGGATAACCTTAGCCCATATCTCATAGGCTGCCATTAATGGTGCTCGCTGATATCGTATACAAAGCAGCCACCAAGGGCTGTGTGTTAGCTGTGGCTTACACGGACATTGTACCGAACTAGTTTTATGTTGTAGACCTGCCCGTGATGCATGTGTTTATATCTAATCTGTTCCATAATGTAAACATCCTACTAGCAGTCAAACAATCTCCTGAGACAACCCAGTGCTGGCCAGCAAGACCTTTGACTAAGAAATCACCACATCGCCAAGAAAATAAATCACTCAAAAACGCTCGATACATTTGGAACCAAACGTACGTCTTCTTCAAAGCCATTGGGAGCTCCCTCAGAGGCTCCGCTCCACACATTAGAAACACATTGCTCCTACACAGTGTTCTTATTTACGGAGCCAGGGCTGTGTACAAGTAACGTGTTATATTTCAGAACGCAGAGTACGATGAAATATTTGGTGAATTTGACTAAATTTGTATTAGCTTACCAGGGAAGGCTAGCATTGTGCCAAAGCCTGTCTGGCACATGCCCCTGTTGTGCATCAGGGTATAGTCAGCAAGGTGCATGTGCTGATGGCAGCTGAATCAAAAAGGTTGATCTTCTGCCATGTTGAGGAGGCCATTTCAAACAGACTGTCAACAGGTGACAAGCCCTGCTGCTTGCTTTCCAACACATGGCACATCCTCAACAAGGGCAGAGACTAAGGTTTTTGTCAACCTGTCACAGCAGCTGCTGGCCTGTCACAAAATTCACCTTGCATTCACGCTGGGCTACCTTCCAGCAAGAGGTCTAGAGCAGCCAATGACTGACAGGAATTGTAGCGTTAACACTCGTGCAACAACCAAACTGTCAATATATCAAAACCTAGAGCAAACAAACATGCCAGTAGACTGACATCTGTCGCTTAAAGAGGACAATAAATAGACTACCCCCTTTCATCTCCAACAGCGTGTTAACAATATACTGTACATAAGACTCCAGACTCGCACATTGACACTATATAAATGTTGGCACTTCTCCTGTTTTCCCTGGAGAACCTAAACTGCATCTGTTCTGCATCTCAAGTGGCAGTCTGGGCTCGGAGCTGTCGGGCTCGAAGTGTCTCTGTTGCCATTGCAACAAAACATGTCCCAGGACTGTAGCCAGTGTCTGAAGCTCCTCTAAGTAGGACAATAATGACAGACACGGAATAAAAAGTCTCAAATTAGGCCTAATCCACAGTTTGAACAACAAAACATTCAACAATGTTTGATTGTAAAGCACATGTCATTTTGCTAACAAAAATAAAAACATTTCTATGCTGGAGAATTGTGTATTCGGTTATAAATATGCCAAATGATGTGTACAATGTAGAAGGGCTCATGTGTAAAAGGAAGAAACCATACACATCGTAGGGGATCAGTTTCTCCTGGACTTGCGGTCACTATTTCAGTGGCCTGGCCTCATGTAAAACGCTGCTGCAGGTCAAATCAACATATGTGGCCTTAGTGCCCACCTATAACCAAACAACATAGCACAGATTCCCAGCACTCAACACACTACATCACTCAAAGCTAACAAGACTTTTGCAGTGGGCCATTGCATAAGGGGAATGCAATGGCACAAATGGCAATAGCTTTACTTAACTGAGCTTTTGTCCTTATATAATTTAAAAGGTGTAGTCAGCGATCAGCTAAATTTAAGATAATACACTGTCAAATTCTAATATTTCCCCGCATTTCGCTAGCTTGCTGTTCTCTGTGCGTGTTGAATCAAAGATGATACTTCTACACAGCCCTGGTTCTGTAAATAGGAACAAAGTGGCAAACACCGCTTTGCTTCACAATGCATTTCCACATGTGATCCGTCACCACGGAGCGATACGGTTTTAAATTGAGCTCTAAGTTTGCAAGAATGACTGACCCATACCGTTAAGTAATTCAACAGGATGTGTGAGACTGCATAAAACTGTTGACCAGGAAGTTTGGTAAAGCACCGTAATGTATCAGAGCTTGGCGTGCTTCCAGATTCTCTTCGGCATGTCAGTATGGCTAAGCCACCCTGGTCAAGCCAGGGACACCAAACACCTGGCCGCACCAGAAGCAGAGCCAAGAGACAGTCCCTCCGTGGCAGCAGACATTTGACAGGCCACACGATATGCCACATGCCAAGCGGTGGTGTTTGGAATCCCGGCCTGTGTAGGGGGAGAGTGCTGATGGCTAGGGTCACTGTGGGGTAACATGGGTAGTCACACAGCACTTCCCTATAAGGTCATCTCATGCTCCGCACAACAGGAGAGGATGAGAGCCTGCATATGCCCCTATCGCTACTGTACCAGACTCACGAGACAGAACAAGTCCACTCCCTCCTGAATCAGTCTACGGGAGGTAGATTTCTCAAAAGTAATCCTAGTTTATATTTTCTCCCATGTCCATAACATCCTTGAACAACAACCAAAAATTGTCAAAATGTTATGTAACAAATATGCATTCAGCGGACAAAAGCTGATGTTCAATTTTGTTGAAACCAAAATAGCATTACTAGCACAACGTGCTTAGCTTTAAGCACAAATAGTTCCTTTTTGGCAGTTAGCACATTGCAGTGACTAAAATTGTAATTCTGATTAATATAAAACTAATTGTGCAGTCCTAGTAAGGCTGACTGAATCCCTTAAGCTATGCAGAGAGTGTGGGAATTAGGCAGAGGAGTGTATGGCAAATACTGAAGCAGCTGCTGAACCAATCCTGGCTACGACAGTCAGACTAGGATGTGGCTGAAAACAGGCTTGTAAAATGCCAAATAAACACTGGAAAGCCAATAGCAGTTTAGAGGTTCTCTGCCACCAGCACATCCTGTTAAACAACATTGGAGTGAGCCTGTGTGTGTGTGTGTGTGTGTGTGTGTGACAGCTACAGAGACTAGCTACCACTGTTCTTGTGTATTCTTCTCATGGCTGAGCTTGTGCCTGAGTGTCCTCCACCTCAACTCAGCAATGAGCTAGCCAGCACCTGCGTCATACCTCTATGGCGCAGCACGGTTCACTTTGGAGTGTAGCAGAGGATGCGTTATTTATTAACAAACTAAGATGAAGGAGCTCTGGAGGATTTAGGCATATAGCCTAGTCCACCGTTTTCACTTCTACACATCAACATTATTTTAAAACCACCCTCTAGCAGAGAAGAATAAAACCTCCACTGACCTTGAGCATCCCGTTTAACAAACCATGGATGCGTGTAAAATGCATTGCTACTTTCATTGTACTAAAAGTAGTGAAGTAACCCACTAGAAAAGGTGTCACATACTGGAGAATGCATCCGTTAGCATGGTTGATATTGCAACAGAACCACTGTCATTTTGCAGGTGTCATTTAGCTATAACTGAATACACCCCGTGTTTATGGTGCACTAAGAGGAAACTGTCCAAGTTCTGTTTTATTTAAATTCAGATGACTAATTCTGGTCTAATGTATTAAATGTATAAAACATCAAAGCCCCCCGAAACATATTGGAAAGCTCTTAGATTAGTGGGAGGGATTTATCTGTATGCATGTCCTCTTCAAGGTGACTTTGGAGCTCTGCAGGACATTGTTCCATATCGCCCGTAGCGACGACGTTTCCACAGAGTGGGGGGGAAAGTGGGGGGGGGGCAGTAGACACCTGTCATTCTCACTACTGTCAGTGCCTGCTATAAATAAGACATGCCATAATCTAAACAGCTCTTTGAGGGCTAAAAATACAAAGCTGCAAGTATGCACAGAAACACACCGCCGCATCACCTCTATGGCTCGGGGGTTATAGCGACCATGGCGATAACGCTAGCATCTCCACGACTGCTGCATTCCACCACACTGGGAGTGGGAACGGTATGCCGGCCTGTGCGGACGAGCCATGCGGGTGTTTGTGAGCGGAGGAGCCTATCAGAATCAGAGCCTTCCATCCCGAGGCTTGGCATCTCAGCTAGTGAGATACCCTGCTGACGCCATCACAGCAGCGTGAATCATCCCAGGGCAGGCTCGGTCTCTCACTGGCTGCTTGTTAGGCGGGGGGAGGGGGAAGCTGCAGCCAAGGATATGGCAGGCTATAGCGCAGGCAGTGGACCCCAACAAAGCTTCAGCTAGGCGGAATACAGCCCTCTTGGCACAAGAGCAGTGACACACACACACAGTACAAGTGGGCTTTAGCGCCACTTGTGCCCAGCCTGCTGAGAATATGGGTTAACAGGAACATCTGAAAATACACCACTCTGGTGAGGTGAGTCAACTCTGCAGTGGTGCTTGTGAATAGAGGGATGGGTTGCTAAACGCAGTCTGTGATCATAACTGGGTACTTATTTCTCCATTAATTAACTCCATTTACCTCACACTGGTGGGCCAAATATAAAAACACATGTATCCTATCAAAGCATCCAGGCTTCTTATGCACCCACCTAAAACAGACTGCAAAAAAAAGAAAAATATTCTACAGTTGCAGCAAAACCATGAATTCGCTGCAACAAGATTTAGAACTTGCTTGTGAGAAACAGCTCCTGCCCTTTTTAGGGCATTCATCAGATGCCCTTTTCCATAGTGACGCACAATGAATACAACAAAATTAAGGTTAAAGCCTTAGCTCGACAACGCACAGCGGCGGAAGGGGCAGGAATGAAACAATGATGTCACTTGACACAAATGCCAAGTAAAGAGAGCAGAGGGTGAACGGTACACATGCCCTTTACTAGGATAATGCAAGGCTCATATTTTGACACAAACGGTGACAGCATTAGTAGTTTTAAACAACTAGTAAACATTATGCATATTCATTGCATCTAACCCCCTGGTCTGTTGCCATGGTATTTCCACATGAAGTGCGTACAGGCGTAATATTTCAGCATTCGTATCTTCTTGCTTCCATACGCTATGACATTTCTAAATTAGTCACTTTGTCACCATCATTTAAAGAGTTTAAGGAACATGACCATGTCCAATGGAGACCTACAATATATTTGGTCTACCCCAGTCATTACAGTAGCACGAAGCATCTTGTTGTTAGCATTGTCAAACACCGTTCGTCACTAGTTGCGTTATTTTTCTGTTTTAAAGTTCATTTTAAGCAGTAACCATAGCCTACTTATTTAACAGATTTACAGGAACTGTAAACAGCCAGAATTGTGTTATTTATTTCCCAACCAATTCATCTATAGAAGTTTAATGTCCGATTTGGTCATTGTCAAGTTGATCGTTGTGCAGGTCAATCAAAATACATCTGTCAAGTAGGGGTGGTCATAATGCAGTTAGCCAACACTGTGTCCCAGACTTTGCACAAGGCTGGCTCAGAGAGTTTAGCTCAACCCTGCTGTTGGCCAAAAATACATAAGTGTACCCCCGTAGACAAACAGTTAACTCACCTGCAATCTCCACAATGTCACCAGGCACAATATCTTTGGCCTTGATCCTCTGCACAGTCTTCCTGTCCTGCCGATACACCTTGCCCATCTCAGGCTCATACTCTTTAAGAGCTTCAATGGCATCCTCTGCATTGCGCTCCTGGCAGGGGAGTTGGAGGAAGTAAATGATGAATGGCTGGCAGTGCCAATATAAACTATGAATGGCTGGCAGTGCCAATATTGAGTATTGTAGAGAGTACCGATTCATAACAATGAGTTTATGTTGCCAGCGCACATGGCACAGTAAAAGGATGTACATGTACTGTACTATAAATACAAACATCTACAGTATGGGAATATTTATGAAAATATTTGTAGTTCAGAAGTGCTTTGTTGTTAATGCTGGAGCTCTTGGACGAATAACTCGGGCAAAATTGATTTTTGTTCAACACAATTAGCCTACCTGTAAAACTAAAATATTGTAAATACTATGAACATATCAATTCAGCTTTGCATAAACATTTTCTTTTAATTAGAAGCCACAGAGGTTTAGAATTTGATTCACAGTAGAACATCGTTGATGACCCACATTCAATTTCCCATCTCCTATTTCTGAGAAGGAAAACGCCAATATAGAGCCAGAAACATGTCAATGTCTCAGTATCATTGACACATCTAACATCAACGATCTCCATCAATGTATGGTGAGCTACAGCTAGACTGGATTGTGTTTTTTTATTTTTCTGCACTACCAATATGCCTTTTGTATGCAATATCTGCCCAGGGTGTCAGCCTCTTTCTAAAAATTAAACTGCTTTGTAACAAAAGGTACAGAACAAAAACATTAACACTATAAACTAAGATGCTACAGAATATAGTAAACAATTTGGCAATTACTCACCTGCCACACTCCGACAATGGCATTGGCTATCAGAATGAGTAAGATTACAAATGGCTCCACAAATGCTGTGATGGTTTCCTCTCCCTCCTCGAACCAGGCCAAGACCTAAATACAGTACATCATTACTATTATCTAACTGTAAACTCACAAAAAATATACAAGACAACTGTCACAATAAAGGCCTATCAAATAAAAAGGCAATTATAAAATTTGCCTTTTTATGTTTTCATGCTTGAGGTTTCCAAGTGAAGCCTGTAAGTCATTTGGACACATTGTAGACCCATCTCTGAAAGACACTTATCTTTTCATATTATATTTTTTACAATAAGTGTAATTTACACATTAAGTGTGTGTCCTGTATAAGGCTAGTTTGTAGCAGCAAGGATTTTGTCTCCTACAAAGCAGCTTTTCTTTAAAATGAACAAAAACAAATGTGTGGTATTGTGTTAACTGTACTCATTTCAAGGCAAGTGTTACTCTCCCGTGCATGCTTATAATAACTGAGGTTTTATAATGCACATTAAGCTAGAAGGCAATTTTGATATGACAGCAACTTTAATGGGGTTCATTAATCAAACCAGTTTTTGTCTTCCATATATACACCCTCTGTTCATACAGTATAGAAGCAACCCTACAGAGGGTTGCTATGATGAAGCGCATCAACTTCACATTTATAAAAAGCAATGACACACAAGACCTTTGATCCTTCAGCATTGACTAAGTTACATTAGCTTACTTGTGCTGAAAATAGAAAATAAAAAAATATATATATATCCTTGAGGGTGAAAGGAGAAAAAAAAGGGTGAAAAAAGCAGCTCGCCATATGCCTATATTTCCTTTACTGAACAGGTAGGCTTAATCTATCTGCAGAATGTATTCTCTTAAAAATTGACACATGCAAAGTACAACTGCAATCTACCTGTGCCATAAAGAATCCTGCAACAAGGCATACTGATTGCCTCAACATGTTAGGCAACATTTAAGGTGTGTCGATTCTTTTCAATCTTTAAAATTGAATCGCCTCATTTAGCAATTTGTAGGCTATTTAATCAGGCAGAGGGGGCATAGCTGAGGAAAGACATGCCTCTATAACGCAATCACTGTTTAAACGCAAGGATTCACAGCTCTTCATGTGACAGACAAGTAGGCTACTTTCAAGGAACAGACAAGTAGGCTACTTTTTTTTTTGAGTTCACTGCGATGGGCAAAACACTAATTCTGCTCAGGTTAAATATACACTACATATATGGAAATACCAAACAGTAGGTACTAAAATACTTCATGTAATGAGATACAAGATAGACACAGGGTGGGTAAATGTCTGATCAGTATCCTCCCACTGTGGGTCAGGGTCCAAATTTGGTCTTGAGTGGTGCCCTGTTTTCCTGTCAGCCAGCAGAGCTATTGACACCTCTGTATCACCTGACTGGGCCCGGCACACTACAGACAATCTCTCCTTGGTGATAGAGACAGAAAAACCAAGCCCTCCTTAGACACGAACACAGTTATATCATAGTGTGCTCAAGTCTTCTTTTAGGGGTCAGATTTATTAAATGCTATTTTTACTTTTCCTGACTCCACTGGGTCAAACTAATTAAAAAAATACACATTTGAAAAAAGAAAACGCATTATTCTGTACTGAAAGACAGCTTTTTTCCCACAAATAGGCTTCAACTTCACAAGAAATGTGACATCTTACATTCAGATCATATGGCTCTTTTAAGATGTTGACCATGCTATTTGAGCATTCATGCTACCGGTAACTATCACACATAGAATCTACACTTCCGTAATAGAGCAGAGTACACCGGCATGAGCTACGTATGAGAACAGGGTGGTGGTTACTCATCACCACGGTGAACGACAACTATTGGCACATGGTGATAGCAAGTCAATATGAGCAACTGCTGTTGTCACCATTCCTCAGACGGGCTGCTAGCATTCTTAGGCCTTCAGATCTCCCATCTGTGTGTTTAACCTAAGCTGAGCTATGCAAACTGAAGACATTTACACTTTGCCACTATGCAAAGCACAAACTTCCTTTTTGCCAACTCATCACCCAGGTTGTCACTGCCCTAATCCCATCTGGCATTTTACAGTCCTTCAGTAGGCCCTGAAAAGATTTGTTATCAACACACACAACATTTTTCCTCAGAATCAAATAGTTTTACAGCTGGCTGTATAAATTATGAAAAAATAGAAAATAAAATACTAAAAACACTAAAAAAAAAAAAGAAAAAAAAAAAAGGAGTAGACTATGAAGTTAGGACCCAAAAAATAAATAAATTATATACTTACAAAAGATATACATGCAGCAAGCAGTAGAATTCGTACAAGTAAATCCTCAAATTGTTCAACAACAAGTTCCCATAAAGATTTCCCTGCAAAAAATAAAAAAGGGTTAATTGGTGAAAAACGGATAGAGTCCAGACTCAGAATATCATCAAAAGTCATTAGCCTACCTTCCTCTGCCGGTAACTCTGAGGGGACCAATCCAAGGAACATGTGAAACATAAGAAAATGAACAGGACTATTAGTGGAGCACACAACCTTCATAATACAACCCACTTAAGATAACACCTTTGGGATTTACTCTCCATTTTATTTTCTTAAATGTTATGTCATGTTGGGACTGGCAAATGTATGGCCACCGTGACGAAAAGTCTGCACCAGGTAACTCCATGCCATCCATACGTGTGTATAGCAGGGTTACTTTTCCATCCGATTTATTTTTTGCCAGAAGACAATGACAGGTGTATTTCAGTTTCGCCGCCAGAAAATCTACCATTCATCCAAGACCGTTAGCTTACTTATTAACTAAATATTTCGTTTCTCTGAAAATAATAGGTAACCCACGAGGTCGTGTGATGACGTCGGACATATGGAGTCGTGACAAGAAACCGGCCGGGTACCGTACTAACCTGCGATTTGCACCAGTTTAATAGTTTTGCACTGCACATTGACAAACGGCAACCGACCAAAATATATTGAATACAAATTTCTCATTCACAACATTAGTATGTGTTAATTTATGCCTACCGTTTAGGCCCCATTTTTCCTTCTGTCGTTTCACCTGGTCCAGGGAAAGTCCTGTGCTTTCATTTACGCAGAAATAACTGTAAACTTCTTCAACACTCTTCGTATGAGCGTTCTCCATTGTATACGGTCGCTTCCTACCCACCGCTTTACGGCGTGTACCCTCGCCTCTTGCAAAAAAAAAAAATCAACCTTTCAGGAAATAGTTTTGCCAATTGATATGTTCCTTTCCCACTCCGATATCGCAAAGCATTTACATGTAGCCTGTACGGTAGTGATTGAGACGTGTCCCACAGTCCCTTAATTAAATCCCTCTTTCCTAGCTTGGTTAGGATTGTCCTCTTTTTCGAAAATGGTGGAAAAGGGTATACTGCAGCCGTCCCGTTGAGAACTGCAATCACAGTCCAGCCTTCTCTGTCCTGTAGCCGTGCGTCGCTCTGCCTCAACCTGGTGCAGGTCTCGATGTTGTTGAAACTATGCGATCCTCTTCTGGTTTTATCGAAGTGCCTCACTACTGCCCCTCTTCCCAGTTCTGCATGTGGAATTACGCGATTGGCTGGAAAATGTCCGGCAGCGTTCAAATTACAAAAGGGGAAAAGGAGGGAATGGTGAAATCAAGTACGAAAAATCCAGTTAATGTTGTGAACGCAAATAACTTCAACGACGTGCGAAGACAAAATCAAGCATGTTCATCAAGTTGACACCAGAGACGCCTGACTACCTTTTTCACCGGCAACGCCTACGGTAGCTGACAATGGTCATACAAAATAACTTGTTCAGTGAACTCGCCAACCAGTGGTACTTGGGTCGTGAACCATGTGACGCGTCTCCTTTTGTTAATTGTCACTAATGGAATCCAACTCAACAGATAGTAAAGAAGAGTACAGTAGCTTTCATTGGCTATATTCCAGTCCCCCAAACCCCTGGCTGATGTCTCTCCCCCAATGTTCAAACGAAATTTATGACAATGGTATCTTTAAATAGCCTACTGATGAAGCATGAACATACTCTGATACTGACCTGAAAAACAACACTAGCCTACTCTATACAAATGTTGGCTATGTATAACAGCCAAACACCAATGTGTCATCAAGTAGTCTTTTCTGTGTTCATCAGTGAACATTTCTGTCATTTAAACAAGCATTTATAACAGACGTGAATCATTTGTTGACACTAGATGAGGCCATAAGGTTGATCCTGTGCTGTTATATTAACACCTGCCATGCCTATAGTTCCACGTCAAGCTGCCTTCTAGTGGCCTACACCATCTGGCACATGGCCATTCACAGTGGCTGTCAGCAGTGAATTAAGATACCAAGGGATTGAGCGGGGTATTAACGCAAGGATCTTGTGACAGTGTTGAGCAATCAAGTGATGGAAGGACATAAAGCAGTGAAACCCTATCCACCCTATTGAGTGAAGTGCAGCCCATGAAATCATGAAAATTCCCCAAATGAACAACCGGAATTAAAACATCTTGAAATACAGCACTATATGTGTTCTCTATTATAACCTCATAATGAAATGATATTAACATGTATCAAACTAAGCATATTTATTAGTAATACATGATACATAATACATGTAGGCTACTTTAACTATTACAGTATTTTGCAAAATTAACTTTGATATATACACACACACAGTATATTTATTATATACAGTACAGTAATATACTAATTTATCTGCCTTGCCTGAAGCAACATCAGCCCCATAATTCCAAATCTGGCAATACCCGTTCCAAGGTCATATCTGTTGTTTCTAAAAATAGCAGAGTGCAGCCATATCCCAATTGGACCACTTTGTACTCCATAATCTTCAGACACTTGGACTGAAGATGTATTCTTAAAGATGTGTTAAAATGGAGGCCGCTACACCTAAAGCCTGTGGGCCATAGGATGTGAAAGCTCAAAGCTCTTATTCTGCAGCACCTCTTGGCACATGTGCTCTTCTAGGTGTAGCACACGTAGGTGTCATCACCAAAACAGTGGTCCTTACAGGACAGAAACCATCACGTTATGGCTGACAGCAGAACACCACAAAACAGACCGCCAATAGAATGCTCTGGGAACAATGGCTACAGCACTTTCTACAGACCTCATATCAGAATACAGCAAGAGCAGTAACATACAATAAACAGTACTGTCCCTGTACATTTCAAAATAAAAACACATTTACTGAAAATACCGATGTTAAAGAAATTGATTTCCTCTCACAGATTATACCTGACGCAACAGCAATAATGAATAGTGTCCAGTAGAGAGTGACCCCAAACCTTGTGACCCCCATCTCCTCAAAAAAGTACTTCACAAGGAGGGTAGGGTAGCACAACCCCCCCCCCTCCCCTCCCCAATCCAAAAACTAGCATTACACGACCTCTCACAGGACCAATCTGTCCTCTCCACCCTCTTGGATGACCTGACCAATGGAGGCCTGGCTCTGAGCTCGGATGAAGCACTGCTTCTTGCATTCCAGCAGCTTCTCCAAGTCGCTCCACATCTTCATCTGCTTCATGTTGGGCCCGTGACTCTCCCTCACCGCCTTCTGCTTGTCACGCAGTCTCTGAGACAGGAAGGGAATAACAGGAGCAAAGACTACGGTGAAAGGTACGCTTCTCAGTTGTCAGGACACAAAACAACACAGCTCATAAGCTCATGTTCATGCTGAACGCACATGTGTGCACATCCCGAAACAAAACAAAATGCATAAGAACTGGAACTCTGCTTACCTTGCCAAGGGACTCTTGCTCGGCAATATTCTTCATGTACAATTCCCTACAACAACAACATCAACACACAACAAATGTGCTCTTCAGCATACTGTAAATGACAGGTGCTTCCATTTACATTTACGGCATTTGGCAGACGCTTTTATCCAAAGCGACTTAGATTTAGTACATTTGTCAGTAGTTGGACAGGTCGTATACCAGCCAGTTATAAGCAAACAATATTCTAAATAGAACAAA
>JAODLL010000024.1:4949250-4975497 GCA_026546735.1 Forbesichthys agassizii | reverse complement strand
ACTATATACTGATTTAGCTCTGTATAGTCTACAGATGCATCCACTATATACTGATTTAGCTCTGTATAGTGTACAGATGCATCCACTATATACTGATTTAGCTCTGTATAGTCTACAGATGCATCCACTATATACTGATTTAGCTCTGTATAGTCTACAGATGCATTCACTATATACTGATTTAGCTCTGTATAGTGTACAGATGCATCTACAATATACTGATTTAGCTCTGTATAGTCTACAGATGCATCCACTATATACTGATTTAGCTCTGTATATTCTACAGATGCATTCACTATATACTGATTTAGCTCTGTATAGTCTACAGATGCATTAGCAAAGCAAACATTATTACATTACAGTGCTGCAGTACTTTTAGACAAGTGAGACCAAACAATTTAAATCAGTGCTGAAGTTTTGCTAAGTTTTGTTTCTACTCAGCTTACTTTAATAGCATAAGTCCTCCAGTAGATGTTTGCCATGAATTAACCCATTGTTCACAGTAGTGTTTTGACAAAAAGTGGAACAGTGGATAGAAACGCTGATCCTATTCCTGTCTGAATGATGAATAACGTTTTTATAAAGCATATGTGAGGACTATGGGTAGTCATATAAGTCACATTGTGGTTTTGACAGTAACCCATATGATATTATCTGTTTCTGTCCGTAAAGAGAACTACCAAAGGTACCAAGGTAATCGAGCGGCTACGGAAGAAGCTGTCTGAACAGGAGTCTCTGCTGCTGCTCATGTCCCCCAATATGGCGTTCAGAGTGGCCAACAGAAACGGCAAGGTGAGACAAAAGCCCCTTTGCCCACAACGGGACACACCGTGAATAAATGTGTCCCCATCAGGCTTTTCATGGTACCTTGCTTTATTGCCCCATTTATCTGCATGTTGATGTCTCTAGTTGCTGCCTTTATTTGCAGTTACTGCAGCTTGAGCCAAGCTATTCTGATGAATATAAGGTTGAAGCTTTGGCTAGAAATGATTAGCTAACTTGTTTAATTTCAGACAAAGTTGAAAACCACTGCCCTAGTATAAGCATGGAGACATCTGCTGCCCTCTACTGTTCATATAGTATAGCACTGCTTTAAATACAGTTAAGGCAGTAAAATAACTTTAATTTCTTTCAGGGTTTCACATTTTTGATCTCCTCTGACTACGAACGTGCAGAATGGAGGGAGCTTATTCGTGAGCAGCAGAAGAAGTGTGAGTAATTTCCTTCACTTTGTACCAGTATTATTACATTTAAAAAATATATATATTTTATTATTATTATTGTATTATTATTTTTATTTTAATAGTATTATTATTATTATTATTATTGTTATTGTTATAAATAATAATTCTAATATAAAATTGCAATATTTTAATTCACTAAAATACAGTGAACTTTGTTTTGGTTCCATAGGTTTCAAAAGCTTCTCTCTGACCTCTTTGGAACTGCAAATGCTTACTAACTCATGTGTGAAACTACAGACGGTCCACACTATTCCAATGACTATGAATAAGGAAGGTAAGCTTAAAATATAAAAGATTAGTGACTGCAAAGTATAGTAATACCTCAGTTGGACATTCCCCATTAGCTCCAGCAACACACAACCATACCCCATCACACCTTAAACAATTTCCACTCATGTTTCTGTAACCTTACATAAAATGTTGCATTTACATTTCACAGATGATGAATCTTCAGGTCTATATGGCTTCCTGAATGTCATTGTCCACACTGCGTCAGGGCTCACACAAAGCTCGAGTAAGTATTTACCCAAGTTTAAAATATTGTCATTGATAAATGCAGGTGGGTTAGGGCGCAGTTACACTGTTGTCCATTGCTCTGTTAGAATGCAATCCCATCTTGTGCGTGTGCGTGTGTGTGTGTGTGCGCGCGCGTGTGTGCGTGTGCCTGTGCGCGTGTGTGTGTGTCAGCTGGGAGCACAGCTGCCACAGGAGCAAGTGGGATTAGCCGGTAGGAACATTGTGTACCAACAAATGTGTCTTTGGGACGTCACATCGTTGCCATCTTACGCTTTACTCATAATGCTTATACTTGACCTCTATGACAACCAGTGTGTGCTCTACAATACTCTCATACTCATACTGTGTCCGTACAGTATTTCACTTGAATTAGTCTGTAAGAGACCTGAGACCCTCTATGTCCCATAATCATAGAGTAGATGGGACACTAGTTAGAACTATGAAACATATTAGCTTGAATGTCCCACAGGGCTCTAAGCACAGGGGTCTAAATGTGTAGACAAAAAAACAATTAATTCATGTTTTGTTTGTATTTTCAAACCAAATTAATACTTTGCTTGCAATGACCATGAAATCCATCTGAAAGAAACTACATGTAGCAAATCATTCACCACCATTTTGTCTGAATGATCATTTGAATGAAACACTACCACTTAGACCTCACTAAGCGGCCTACTCAACACCTCTTTCCACCAGACCTGTATTGCACCCTGGAGGTCGACTCTTTTGGCTACTTTGTGAACAAGGCCAAGACGCGGGTGTACCGAGACTCCACAGAGCCCAACTGGAATGAGGTGAGTGGCCAGACCTACCTGGAGATGTAGCAGTGAAGGGTAATGCCTTCAAACGTTATCCTGCACACAGGCAGATGTTTAGTAGCCTACAGACCAAGACTGTTTTTGTACGGGCAGTAGGCAGCATGTGTAAATGAATGGATGGATGGATGTATCATCTTAAAGTACAAATGCATAGCGGTGTTGTGTCTGCTGTTTACAAATGTGCTCCTTGTTGTTTTTCCATGCAGGAGTTTGAGATTGAGCTGGAGGGCTCTCAGACTCTGAGGCTGCTGTGCTATGAGAAGTGTTGCAACAAAAGCAAACAGAGCAAAGAGGAAGGAGAGAACACAGACAGGATTGTGACCAAGGGGCAGATAACGGTATGGGTATGGTTAAAGGCGCCCTCAGTCGGACATGTCATGTCAGTGGAAGCAAAGCCACACTAGGCCCAATGTGACAAACAACGTGCCCACGACTGTGTTCTGGCTTCTAGCTGAGTGCCAAATACAAAAAAGTAAAATAAAAATCACCATAACACAATCAATGAAAGTCATTTGCATATAATCTATTTTGTTTGAACGCTACACTATAATGATTTTGTCAAACCTTACTCGTCATCTGGCAATGAAGCAAACAAATGGCTACCTACTGTATGCTGTTTGAAATGTGTGTGACTATGTGTGGTTCACATAGTAACATAGTGATTGTAGTCCCTGTCATTGAACTGTCTCTGTATTGATAGTGAGTCCCACCTGTGTGGAGTAGTGCCTTTTTGTACATAATCCTGTTGTGTGGGAGCCGGTGTACTTTGGAAATAGTCTGAGTTCACTGGTGGGTCACTGATAGGGTGTTACAGAGAGAGGATTATGGTTGGGATGGGGGTGGGGCACGGACCAAATTGAGATTTCAGGCAGGGATCCAAACGGGGTCAGAGACGGAGAGCCTTGTTGTTTGATCATGACTTTCAGGGATCTTCCCCGTTGGACAGGTGCGTTTAAAACGCCACGAGAGACAAAAAGGACCATGTGTGCACAAGAGCCTCAAACACTGGCTGCATTGTCTCAGTATTATGTTGGATATTAACCCCCCACCCCCACCGTCTGTTGGTGTGCAGCGCCACCTGTGGTGGTTTCAGCCTCCTCAGTTCAGTAGCACTACTGTGCTTCACATTAGTGACTCGTGCTGGTCACCAGATACATGCAGTACCAAATGTAAGCATGTCACTGCTGTCAGGTGTTGGGTAGTAGATTCTCATTGGCTGTTAGCATTGATACTCATAAGATTGTATACTGTACGTAATTCCAGTATGAGGTTAGTGCAGTGCTATATTTGTTTTTTGTAGCGGAATTACCTATATAATCGTTTTTTACAGGGCATGAAAACCGACAGTTTTTGTTGATTATGTCCTTGAAATAATCAGCATTTATTGGTCAGCTGAGCCTGGTTGTTCATCTCATTTTCAAAATGCCATTGAGTTCTGTTCCAGGCCCACTGTGTGGTGCAGAATCCTCCAGCACGTAGTTGGTCAACGTGCATGTCAATCAAAATACCTTAGGTGGACTGGTCTTGATGTAGTTAGCCAACGCTACTGTATGTCCCAGACTGCGACACTACACCTATGGAAAGTTTAGTGGGTTTTGATTTTATTTTAAAAAATGTATTTCATTTTTTTTGTATGTTGTTTTTTGGTTGGATGACAGAACAGCTAATGGAAAACATCATACTGACTTGGCTTATTACACAAGAGAAACTATTGTTATAATGTCTTTGATACTGGGAATTTAGGTTTGGAGAAATTGATACCAGTATTTTGCTAACCCATTTCCCATGTATTACATTTCTGTCCAATTTTCTTTTTATGTAAATATTGGAACTGAGCCGTGGAACTGATTCTGATGTTAAAGTACCACACTGCTAGTAAAACATGCACCCTAAGGATCCTGGGTAGTCTGCTATGAGCTAAATCACCTGTGCCCGTTCCCCCACCTCACCAGATACTGTATGCTCACAGCATGTCACTAATGAGGGTATTGTCTGGAGTTAATCCACAATCCATCTGGATAGTTAACACCACGGAGGCAGCGTGGTTGGCAAGCTCGTCCAGCTTTGTCCTCTTTTTGCATTTTTCTGGAACGAAAGGAGACCAAGACAAGACCTGAACACTTGTACAAGGAGAATTCATATGAACTGCATCAATGAAGAGCCTAGCGATTGTATTTTTATTAATACTACAACAGTTGCCTTTCTGGAAAATGGAGCAGCTGTTGATTTGTTTTGCCTGAAGATAAAGCAATTGCCACAGTTTGGTATCTCTGAACTGCTTTTAGCCTGTTAGGGAATATATTAGCGATTTGAACAGCTCATAATGGATGAGAGATTTCCCAGTGGGGAGACTCTGGCTCAGACCAGCAACAGCTGTAGTCTGGAGGAAGAAATGGACACTGCTCCCCAGAAACCCCCCAGTACTGGGGTCCGGCTATGGAACAGGGTTCGCAGCAGTGTGCTGAGACCCAAGGTAAACATATGGATATTGACAATAGAGGCAGATGGATCTACTGTATCTTCCATTGTTACTGGAAAATAGGTATTGGGAGAGTTCAGTTCGGTGACCAAATATTTCCTATACATTATATTTTAACTTGAAATCAGTATTTTGTCTTAAACTTGATGTCATGGTTGTCTTGTCGTTTGTAGTATCTCTTATCTGTCAATAAGGACATTGGGGATGTTTTGTTTTTGGCAAAGGATTAACTGAATGATATTTGGTCTGTTGGTTTTCTGGTGAGAGAACATCGACCATGCTGGACACCAAATACTGTATGTTGGAACAGGGACATGATATTATCATATTACCAGAGCCATATCACTGTAAATAAAGACTGGCAGCTTGGTGTTAGTCAGATGATTAAAAGAGATCAGTACGGGATGACTCTCTTGCCATATGGGACATGTACAATAATATATGAAGGAGTCTGTTGTGTGAAGCAAGTTTGCTTTCTTAAATGTTCTACTTAAATGTTAATGGATGGGTTGTATAACAGGGTGAAGTGACAGTTGTGAATTGACCACACCTTAACAAATATATATGTTCCATGTTGGCTTTCTAGCTGGATCCTCAGACACTAGAAAATAAAGACTGGCAGAGGACAGTTGTCACCATGAACGGCGTAAGTATTGGTTTCATAGGAAGCCTGTGGTATGAGGAAATAAGGTTTGGTAGAGGTGGTAGAAGCACTTCTAACAGTAGAATGTTATACGTAACAACGTGTGAAAGAATGTTGGTAGAGCTACTTACTGTATAATAATTACTTTTTTAAGTTTGTTGAGTCTCAGGTTAACAATGAATGCAATTATTTTGGTAATAGTTTTTTAATCTTTTCAGATTGAGGTGAAGCTTTCGATGAAGTTCACCAGCAGAGAATTCAGTCTGAAAAGAATGCCATCACGGAAACAGTCGGGCGTATTTGGCGTTAAAATCAATGTAGTTACTAAGTGAGTACCAGTAGTCCATAATGTTGTTAATTATGCATTTTAAAACCTATACATAATAAAATTTGTATAAACATTATTTATAGTGGTGTTCTCATATTGATTTGTATTTATTAAATCCGTACCAAATACAGTTAACAAAAATCATAAAATGCATGAAATAGATATAGTGAACAAAATGTATTAGGATCATAAAAATGACAGTTGTAATCTTCAACATGTATGATCATATTTAGGGGTAACACAATGCTCTGTGATGTCTGATCATACTGTATGCACACATGTCTGTGACAGGCGGGAGCGCTCCAAGGTGCCCTACATAGTGAGACAGTGTGTGGAAGAGATTGAGAGAAGGGGAATGGAGGAGGTTGGGATCTACAGAGTTTCTGGTGTAGCCACTGACATCCAGGCTCTAAAGGCTGCCTTCGATGCAAGTGAGTTCACCTCCAGAAGTCCCCATCAAATCAATTGTATCTTAAAACTAAGCTAATGTGGAGTCAGGGATGCTGAAGACTGATATTTGAACTCAAATCAAAACAATGCCATAGGGTGCTCCTTCAGAAGATCCCCACCCTAAATTGGACCCATTGCCAACGCTGGGAAAGTGTGTTTTTGTTTGTGTTCCAATATATACAGGCAGGGCTGTGTCGAAACACCAAATTCATTTTTCAGCATGGACTAGCAAACTGTGAGGAGATATTCGCTAAATTTGACCAAAAACAAAAAAAGTCTACCGGTATTATGTTAGAATCGCTGCCTTCATCTTTAACGTTGTAGCTGTGGAGGGGGGAACAATTTTTGGTCAGTGTTTTTCTCTTCAGTCAAAATGTGTTTCAATACAGTATAACAACAACTCACTGTTGTAATTGCTATGGCCTCTATGATCACTTTTAATTATGTGACTCGGCAGACAATAAAGACGTATCTCTGATGATGAGAGATATGGATGTAAATGCAATTGCTGGAACACTAAAGCTGTATTTCCGCGAGCTTCCAGAACCGCTCTTCACTGATGACTTGTATCCCAACTTTGCTGGAGGCATTGGTCAGTCCAGTCACACATTTGCAGTTCATATGCTTTATACATAGGACGTACAGCACATATAGGTGATACACTTTGACCTTTTGCCTCACAGCGCTGTCTGACAGTGTGGCCAAAGAAAGCTGTATGCTGAACCTACTTCTGTCCCTCCCGGAACCCAATCTAGTGACATTCCTCTTCCTGCTCGACCACCTGAAGAGGTAAACTGGGCTAATGGCTCATCAAATAACGTACGTTTGCAGCTGTGGGTCTTGAAGGGTTAATTAAAGTGTGTCTTCCTGCTAACATTACACTCTTCAATAGCGTTACAGTGCCCCAAGAAGCACACACGTCTGATCCAGGAGAGGGGTGGTCTCTACTCCTCCCCTGGATCAGACAGTGTGAGCCTAGGGGAGAGTTTGTACTAATCTGGACACAAATCAGAACAATGGACTATGTGTATAGAATTAGTGTTTTAATACTTAACCATGCAGACATTCCATAAACAATAATACATCCTCCACCGAATGGAATGGGATAAGGATGTATTCCACAATTGTCTTCTATTGTTGATAAAAAACACACTATTAGTGTGCAAACAAACCTCTGCTGGTGGTCCACATGTTTTCAGAATTAAATATTAATGGGTTCAAGCTTGAAATACACTTCTTACTTAAAATAATGTATGTCTACGTATGTTTAAGATGAAGCTGTGTGTATGTTGGATGAATACAGTTGTGAGTTACTGGTTGAGCACCGAAAGCAAACTGGTGGCTTATTCAGCCTAATTTAACTTTTTCTTTCTGTCGTCATAGGGTTGCTGAAAATGAGAATATAAACAAGATGTCTTTCCACAATCTGGCTACTGTGTTTGGCCCTACTCTGCTTAGGCCCTCAGAGAAAGACAGCAAAATCTCAGCTAATAGCACACAACCAATTTCTATGAATGATAGCTGGTCCTTGGAAGTAATGTCTCAGGTACATTCATCAAAATCTGTTAAAAGGCTGTGGCATTAGAAGTTGAATGTATGTGTCTTATGTGTCTAATTCTCTCCTCTCCTACTATGGTATTTGTAGGTTCAAGTCTTATTGTATTTCCTTCAGCTTGAGAGCATTCCAACACCTGACAGCAAACGTCAAAGCCTTTTATTCTCAACTGAAGTCTAGCACATGGACTTGAAACCTTGTCTGCTGCTGGAGTTGACGTTTGCAACAATAAATTTAGCCACTAGGAGGAGCTAATGGCATATATTGTAAACTAGAGTAATATACTGTATCACTCACTGTGACCCGAATTTTTCTGGTGAATGTGATGAGCACTTATGCGGCATATGATACTTAAATTAACCTGCTGTATGAGAAACACGATATGCACAGTACCAGTCAAACATTTAGACACACATCTTCAATGTTTTGTCTTTGTTTTAATTATTTTCTACATTGTAGATGAATACTGAACTACTACTACTACTACTGAAGATTCTTAAAAGTAGCTACTTTTTGGACTGTGCTTTCTCTTTACTTATTTGAGTGGTTCTTGCCATATTATAGATTAGAACAGTAGTCGAATAGGGCTATTCACTCTGTACCAAGCAAACCTCTGCACAGCACAAGGGTGGTTTTAAACACACCAAGAAGGCAAGACATTCCACAAATTAACTCTTGACAAAGCACACCTCATAATTAAAAAAAATCCAGGTGACTACCTCATGAGTCTGATTGAGAAAATGCCAGAAGTGTGCAAATCTGTCATCATAGCTAAAAGTGGCTAAATTAGAAGAATCTAAATTATACCATATTCTGCGTTGTTTGACACTTTTTTGTTTACTGAAAATGTCAGAAGTGTGGAAAGATGTAATTAAAGCAAAAAGTGGCTACTTTGAAGAATCTAAATCATATTCTGCTTTGTTTAACGCTTTTTTGTTTACTACATAAGTCTGTGTGTTCCTCCATAGTTTTGATGTATTCAGTATTAATCTACAATGTAGGAAATTATAAAAAGAAAAAACACTGAATGAGAAGGTGTGTCCTAACTTTTTACTAGTACTGTCTGTGTGTGTGTGTCCAAGCAATAAAATTAAGAGACCACTGCACATTATTTAAAATGTAATAGTATAAATATACTGTACATGTAAAACATATAACATAAAGAGAAAAATTCTATAAACTCAATTCTAAAAATAAATATATCACATGTAAATAAAAAATACAAATGTAAAAGTAGTAGAAATCTGAGAAACTGCTGCAGTGGTCTGTTAAATTTTCCCACTGCTGTATATGTGTGTATCAAAATAACATTCCTGGGAATTATATATTTCCCGAAATGTGTGGAATTTATTGTACACATTTCTATGCATATTTTTTGAATTGGTGGGAAATGTACCTGTGCCAATGTATCTGATGATCAATAGGAACATTTAAATTTACCTATATATGTTTACGGACTTTATATATGGTAGTTTGTAAATGTAGCATATGTATCTGAAAGTAAGTTGGGATTATTTTGTGCATGAAAGCAGTACAACATTTCTAGAAACTATGCAGTCCAAATTAGATATCAAAATATGTAAACATAAATAATTCCTCTACACAGAGTAGGCTATTGCTAAAATATCAAGTGTTTTACCCCTTCAAGTGTAACTTCTTTTGAATGGTTGTTTCCTGCTAGTTAGCCAAACGGTTGTCAATGTAAGTTTCTGACATTATGGGTCAAATCCACATAATGTAGAAAAGCATCTAGTAATAGTTCTTACAGTAAGCCTAATCAATGTTCCAAATGTTCTCTGGTAGGACCAATCTGCACTCCCAGTCTTGTTAGACATATCTGAGTTATGTCTGTGTGCTGCTTTTAGCCTTTTATTACATTTTAAAGGTCTGAAATAACTGCATTGTACTTGCAGAGAGCACATCATTTTTTCCCCAGATACTAGCACATAACCACAAATGCTTGTGATTAATATGGCTACCTTCATGTATAAGCAATACGTATTACAAGGACAGTAATTCCCAAATGTGTGTATGATTTATGTAAATAAAATCAAATAAAATTGATTACATGAATGAATGGTATAGCCTACGATTTATTGTAGACTAAACTTACTTACAGCATTAGACCTAATGGCAATAGAATATAGGCTGTGTCCTGCCTAATACCTGGTGCAAAATATAGGCTATTGCTTGATTGCAAATAAATCTCTTTATTTTAGTGTAATTTTTCAGACGGAAAAAAAAGTAATGGTCCTAAATAACATTTCAAGATTAGACGATGCGCGTATAGTCCTGGTATGTAGTTGTTGCTGATGGGCTGTGATGCAATCCAATCCGGAGTCCCGAGACACTCAAAGTGACTACGCTCAGTTACGGTGTAGTTGGTGAAGTTCTGAGATTCGCCGTTTCGTTTTTGGCGAAATGTGTAACTTCTACAAATGGGGTTTTCACTGGATCGGTATTCACTGAGTTGGAACTAGAATCACGTAAGGTATGGATATGCGTTATTGAGATAGGAAGCGTCCCTGCGAAATCGTTCTTTCTTTGCTACTGTACCGTACTGTAGATAGACTGGGCTAACGTTGTTAGCACGTTAACGTAGGCTACCGTAACGCATTTATTTGGGAACTCAATTTTTATGGCTAAATGAATAGAAACAGAAACAACACAGCTCATCCATGGGGTATATTATTAAGTTGACTAGCTAGAAGTGTCATTTGTTTGTGCTAGATTTAATAATAAAAATATTAGTTTTGATCTTCAAATCAGTTGTCAAGTTGAAAACAGAACAGCCTAGATTTTCTTTTCAGAATAAAGGTATCCTCGGAACGTAATTTCGAGATTATTATAGGCTAAAACTACAACCCGTAGAAGTTAGAACCAGCACTCGACCTAATGTATGTCAGTGTTTTATTTATTTTGTGCGTTATTTCAGAAATAGATTGGGTTTGATGTGTCTTATAATAATCGAAGCAACACCGTAGGCTACAGTATTTTGTGCATAACGTATCATTACAGTACCATTAATTTTGTCATTTTATAATTGACAATGTCCATTGGCATTATTTCATAGTGGATGTGGAACAGCCAGGCAACCATCTCAACTTTTAAGTTGTTTTCTCAAATCTCAAACAGGAAGTGCAATTAATTCAGTTTCCTGTGTGAACCTTGAAGAGGTCTAGGTTTTATCTAACTAGCCGGACAAACTAGCTAATAGCCTTTCGTAAGTAGTCAGCCTATCTTATTCACCCTTTGTCTGTTCTGGTCTGCTATGAATATTCTATTTAATTAAATGAAATAATGCCTGTTAATCTCTAAATCTCTCTCTCTCTCTCTCTCTGTCTCTGTCTCTGTCTCTGTCTCATACCTAATAGGAATATTTTGCGAAGGTAATAATTCAGACTTGTCTCAGTGTGGTTTCTGGAAATATGTACAGTATGCTACCGTAGCTGTCAAAATGAGAGAACGTGGAAACGTTGCCCATGTGAAAGGCACATTTATTTAAACAGTTATTAAATTGTAAAATAGGCACATTACATTTTGAGCAAATAAGATATATTTTGGGGGAGGGGGGCAATGCTACAGGTACTGTTGCATTGTCCTGTGACATGTTTAATGGAAGATCAGTCTGTAGTTGCACCCCTGAGAGAATTCCAGTTCCAGATAGACTCTGTGGCCTAAAAGTAAACGATGCAATTGTTTAGTTAACTAAGAAGCCCTAAGGCCAATTCATTTACATTTTCAAATGTTTTTTCTACATAATTATTTTGTTATCACAGGAAACAATACTTTGTTTTATTGATGATGATGATTAGAATGATGAATAATGGATGATGATGATGACTATTAATAATAATGATAATACATATTTTTATAGGTAAGACACCACCTAAATTAGCATAAAAAGCAACATGCAACATTAATCACAAAATAAAAGCAGTTTTGAGAAGGTTCGTTTTGATTTAAACATGGACATGTCTGTGCAGGTGGAGGGGGCGGCTTTAGAGAAGACTCAGTTACCCCAGCTCTGGTGCTTAGCTAGCCTCTGCCCTCAGTCTTCTGTTTCTTAATCATCCTCTTTCTCACTCTAAAGCCCATCTACTTTTGTATTTGACAAAGAACACTATACTATTTTCCTTGGTCAGTGTCTAGATCAGATCCACTATATTCATTAACACTGAAATCAAATACAGTTGTTCTATTTAGGTTAATTTGAACCAGGACCAAGTGCTGGCGTGTGGCACGGTCTATCCTGTTTTCTTTAGCCTGGACTCTGGAGTTCATCTTTGGCTCGTTCAGTTTACACACTTTTTGCAGATGTAAATAATTAGTTTTAAAACATTCTAAATCTGTTTGACTTTTTTGTCAAACAAGAAGTCATTATTGACACAGACACAGTCACAATTTGTTAGCTTGCTAACTTTTATCTAATTGCTTAGATGAATACATTATTATTAAAGGTGCTGCAAAGGAAATAAAATCTTAAGATTTCATTTGATTTTTTTTCTAATGAAATATAATTAAGGCTAGAGAGAGAGCTATATTTTACCATACACCCATGAAGAGCTTTCCCAGTAAGCCATGCTGGTAAGGAGTAGTATACAATTTATTTTACAGAATTTTGTTTGAAAATATGATGGGGAATTTTTACTTTTTTAAAAGTTAATGCAAGTCTCAGTGTATTACAGACAGAGGAGTGCATTATATTAGATGTTATGTCTCAACAAAAAAAAATGTAATTTTGTTTGTTTTGTTTTACATTACATTATACACTATGTATCAGCCACACAGCAAAGCCATACTGTTTTACATAGAACATGCTTTTTGTCGGCCACGCAGGAGAGTCCTACTATTTGACATAGTACATGCTATGTGTCGGCCGCCACACAGCAAAGTCTTTTACTGTGAAAGAATGTGGAGACTGCTGAGTCTGTGCTACACCGGTGGGCCCTGGCCTCTCCTCCAATATGCCCCCTGTGAGAGAGTTCTGCTTTGACCCACATTCAGATGTTTGAAATTGAGAGCTGAAACTACCGTAGCATTTCTCACTGTGATGGGTACAGCGGTATAGCCAAACATACATCTAGACGGAGACACTGATCACTATAAACGTTTGTTTCACAGTTTTTACTGTTTACATTTGGCATAGTTCCCATTGCATTTGGACTTTTATTAGACAATAAAGTTTACATTCCAGTGTGCACAGAGGGATGGGAAGGTACAGTAACATAAATTATGGCAGTTAAATCTGATCATATAAATATGATATGAAACTATGAAAACTGATATGATCAGATTTAACTGGAGTCGTTTAAGTAATAGCTATACATTGTTTACATAGGCCTAGTGTAAATTGTAATTTCTGAACAGCAAGGGCATTCACTTATATTGACGTGGAAATAGGGAGGTTTACATGTACTGTATGCCGGCTTACAAGATGTGTTAATGGTAGATTTGAACAGTTTTACCTTTAAAACTTGACTAGTGACCTACATCTGTGCTACTTGTTGTTCTTAGAGACGTTAGTAGTTAATTTCCCACTGCCCACTGGGTGTATTAACCTGCGTACTGTAGACAATCATACAGTATTTCAGTGGGCCGCTGTAAATACACGTGAACTCCTAACCACATGAGCCATAGTGCACAGCTGAACCTTACCAGCTGAGATATATTAGGATCTGTTTATGCCTCACACTGTAGGCTATAGTGAGAATTCAAGGGTGCACTTTATTGTCAGCATGTAGTTTGTAAAATTGTAGTACAACACATTCACTTTATGGTGTGAGGTAAGTGGCGAGCTTGGGACCAGGTTGCCCTTATTTTACATCACTGGTAGACCTGAGGTATTCACTAGTGGTCAAATGAACATGTAACATAAGAAATAACATGTACCACACAGCTCATAGAGTGAATGTAGCCCTTCTAGCTGCAGCCAATATTCCAGGCTTAGCCTGCTTTATGAATAAGACTGTGTTCTCAGTCTACTTCTCTTAAGAGCTCACAGTGTTTCAATCTAAAATGAACACTTCTGTCTTGGCCGGATACTTTTGAGTCTAAATTGATTAGCTGTTATTTTGGTCAGTGTGTGCAGTGACAGAACATAATGTCACTATATACTGTATGCTACTTTGAATTACTGACATTGGGCATACAGTGCTTTTAAGTGAAAGGCAATGCATGTGGACTCCATATCTTTCATCCTTATAGGAAACCTTAGATTTATTTGACCAAATAAATTCCCCATTTTCATGTCAAATACCACTAACTATTTTGTCGTTTAAATTAGTCTTAACTAAGCTGTTCCTGAACATATGTTGGTTGAGGAACAAAAAGTTCCTCAGACTGAAGGTCAAAACCAGAAATATGTATATTTGCACAAGAAAAACGAATTGCTCTGAGCATTCTGTGCTTGTAAAGGTTTGACAGCAGATTTAGTTTAACACCTGCACAGCTCAAAAGCAATCACAACTGAGACCCATTAGAAAAGTATTTTAAATCAAACGCAGTTGGGGAGGAGGTTAGAGTAAACAAATGACAAAACGTTTTCTGCCTTGTCGGCCTAAATGAAACATGCAGATTTGTTTTCAGGCTTTCTTTTGTAAATCTGTAAATATAACTAAATTGTAATGTACTGTCTAATGCACTATTGTTTTATTTCTTCAACAAAACAATACATCTATGCCGCAGAGATTGATTGTATCATGGTCTCCTGGTTTCCTGTCTACGATTAATCCCGCCTCTCTCTTTTCTCCTAGGACTTAAAAAGACTGCCGTGTGCTAAATAACTTGTCTCTCCCATTTTGTCCAAAAGCTGTTTTCCTCCTATCATTAACTCTATTGAGATTCTCCACGGGCCGGGATAAAATGTGGCGTTTATCAATGAGCACATCAAACAGCTCTGTGGCCTCAGTGCAGAGAGATGGTATGGGCTTCTGAAAGTGTACTGTAGTTGGTCACTGTCAAATGGAATGTTGCCTTTGTCATCTGTTTGCAGTTCAGTATGTGCAAAGTAGTTTATTACATTTTTTATTTATAAAGCTATTATAAAATATGTACAGGAGTTAGCGTCTATTGAATTTTCTTACTCAGTCTCTCTGGGCAGTCTGTAGTGATGATTGAACAGAAAAATGCTATTTGTGCAGATCGTATAGTGGGTGCACTAATATAGGGCAATGAATTAAGTATTCTTTGTCAGTGATGTAGCTAAGTGCAACATTAGACTAACCTTATATAATATTTGTGATTTAATCGATACGGAGACAACCTTGCAACAGGGAAGGACTGCCTTCCTTATGTTATCTCATACATTAAATTAGTTGCTTACAGTAGGGTGTAGAGAGAATCTAATTAGTTAAATCAGTTGACAGTTGTGCCGTGGTAGAGCCAATAAGCAGAAGCTTATCTTGGAAGATACAAGTTAAACATGTCAGTGATTACAAACACTAAGATGAATTGTACTTGCCGTTGTCAGCACACTGTCTCAGTTCATGACAGCCATCTAGTGGAGGTAATAGCTGACTTGAAGCTTTTAGGCTTAATATTACAGTGATTTAGATGGCTGTGGCCTCCCACATATGGAAACCTTATCCTCATTGCTGGAAAAATGTAAATACAATGAAATATCCATAATCTGGCCGTATGTCTTATGTCTCCAGCCACTAACAATTATAATACCATGAATAAAACATCCCAGTTACAGCCATTCGTGAGCATAAACATCCATTGGACGTCATGCAGATAATGAGCCCAGGAGCAAACCCAGGTTCCAGAAGCGATATTATACCCCTCTTGACACATACAGCTTGTGTGGATATGTGTCTCACAGCACAAAAGCTCACAAACCTTGGTAATACTTTGTGTTTTCAAGTTTTATGGAAGCGGCTTCTGTGGAAGGAATTTTTCTTCCATGGAAAATTGGAGCTATCGCTTGGTGCTCTGACATCTGTTACCTTCCCCCCCCCTTCCCCCCTTCCCGCGTACACAGATTGAGTAATAAATGTATCGGCGGCAGCAGAGAGCCCAGTATGAAGAAAACAGTCCGGCCTGCGGTCAGTAAGGCGAGCGTCGAGCGAGGCAAGGGGGAGGCTTCAGGTACTGGAGGTACGGGAAAGAGTGCACCCAAGACCACTAGCGCAGCCCCTCTCTCTAAGGTAACAGCAGAATATGCTATTCGCATGCCCCCGCATTGTTATTGTCCAGATTGATTAAAATGGATGCATGTACTTTGTGCCCCCAAAAAGGTTAAAAGCAATGATGACCTGTTAGCCGCAATGGCAGGAGGGGCCGCCACATCAAACAGCGCTATAAGCAAAACAAAAAGGACTGCCTCCACCGGGACCAGCGCGCACGCAGACAGCAAGCCAAAGACAACATCAGGTTTTCATATCAATCCTTGACTTAACAGGGCTGGTATCCTGTGTTGTGTTGTGAGAAATGCTCACATCTCCTTCCTCTTCCCCTCTCCCAGGAGCCTCGGCCAAGCGAGCGACGTCCTCGGCCTCCAAGGAGCCGAGCTCGTCACGCGAGCGCCTGCGCGCGTCCCGGACGTCGGCCAGTAAGAAGAGCACGTCGGGGGCGTTGCAGGCCGATGCAGCCCCGGGGAAGCGCTGTCGCGGCCAGGCCCTGGCAGAGTCAGACGGCCGCATGAGCAAGTCCAAGTCAGACGGGCAGATCAGCGACAAGGTGGCTCTGGAGACCAAGGTGACGGACCTGCTGGCTTTGGCCAAGAGCAAGGACGTGGAGATCCTGCACCTGCGCAGCGAGCTGCGGGACATGAGGGCCCAGCTGGGCCCGGGGAGGCAGCGTCCGCCCCAGGGAGCCGCGGAGGAGGAGGAGGAGGAGGAGGAGAAGAAGGAGAAGCCCCACGTGTCGGCCATCACAGCGGCCGACGTGGAGTGCACCCTGCTGCTGCTGCAGGAGCAGAACCAGGCCATCCGGGAGGAGCTGAACCTACTGAAGAGCGAGAACCGCATGCTGAAGGACCGCCTCAACGCCCTGGGCTTCTCCCTGGAGCAGCGGCCAGACGGGGCTGACAAGGCCTTCGCCGAGGCGGCGGCGGCTGTGGCGTCAGCCGCCCTGGCCTCGGCCCCGGGCTCCCTGGAGGACCTGCTGGCGGCCCAGCGGCACGGCGGCTCGGCTGACAACCTGGACAGCGAGTCCAGCGAGGTGTACCAGGCGGTGACGTCCAGCGACGACGCCCTGGACGCCCCGTCCTCCTCCTCCTCATCGTCCTCCTCCTCGTCCGAGTCGGAGAGCGCGCCCAGCAGGGAGCGCTCGCGGCGCGGCGGCAGCAAGGAGGAGGAGGAGGCGTCGGTGGCGCGCCTCACGGAGCGCATCCACCAGATGGAGGAGAACCAGCACAGCACGGCGGAGGAGCTCCAGGCCACGCTGCAGGAGCTGTCGGACCTGCAGCAGATCAGCCAGGAGCTGAACGGGGAGAACGAGCGGCTGGGCGAGGAGAAGGCCATCCTCATGGACTCCCTGTGCCAGCAGAGCGACAAGCTGGAGCAGTACGGCCGGCAGCTGGAGCACCTGCGCTGCCTGCTGGACGAGCACCACGTGTGCTACGCGCTGGAGGAGGACGTGAAGAGCGGCCGCTACCTGGACCTGGAGCAGCGTTATGCCGACCTGGCCGACAACGGGCGCTTCGAGCGCGAGCAGCTGCTGGGCGTGCAGCAGCACCTGTCCAACACGCTGAAGATGGCAGAGCAGGACAACGCGGAGGCACAGGGCGTGATCGCGGCGCTCAAGGAGAGGAACCACCACATGGAGCGCGTGGCCGAGGCGGAACGGCAGGAGCGCAAAGCGGCGCAGGCGGCTCTGGACGAGGCGGCGGCGGCCGTGGGCAGCGACCAGGCGGAGCTGGGCCGCTACAGGGCCCTGCTGGAACAGGAGAGGCTCAAGGTGGCCGAGCTGTACTCGGCGCACGGCGCCGGCACCACCAGCGACATCTGCCAGCTGCTGGAGGGCGTGCGGCTGGACAAGGAGGAGGCCGACGCCAAGGTGGCCAAGATGGAGGACGAGCTGGGCCACGCCCACGGCCACGTCTCGCAGCTGCAAGACGCTCTCAGTAAGGTACAGTGGGAGGGGTTTGCTGTCGTCGTCACACACACAATGGCTTCATGGTCTATATTTAGCTTCATACTAATGACTGTCATGCAGACATCAGATAGATCACGTACAAGCTTTTTAATCCAGGCAGCCAAATGTATCTCTCGCAACAGTTGAGCTCCATACGTGCAGTGCAACAAACGTAAACGACTGTATTTACACCTTTACACTTTTTACACGCATTCAGCAGACTGTTATCCAAAGCGACCGACAATTATTACATTGGTCAGCAGCAACAGCTCAACACACCTGAATACACCAGGAGTCCTACGTAAACATGTACTGAATCGGTTAGCCCTGAATATAGCATAATGCAGTTTATATCCTAGCATACAGTATATTACCAAATATATAATTCAGTACTCAAAAATACATAACAACCTAAATGATAGTGCTTGATTTTCCGAGAACATGGAAAGATAAAAATAATAATAATAAAAAATAATAATAATTAAACCAAACTTTTAGTGAGTGAGTTTAGTTTACCAAAAAAGTTAGTGAGTACTATGAGGTGGAGAGCTCGCTGGTCGAGGATCTTAACCCTATACAGTATATTGTGTATACAGAGCGATTAGTTAAAGAAAACACATGAATTACCTGTATATCCCATAATGCTTTGCAAGCACGACCAGTGCTCAGGCTGCTGGTTGGACCTGGGCATGCCAGTGAGCACACTTGTTCCTGTGCGTGCAGCTGGACAGCCAGTACCGGGACTTCCAGGAGCAGGCGGGCCAGCAGCTGTCGGAGCAGGAGCACGTGCTGGAGAAGAGGAGGGCCGAGCTGCAGGAGAAGGAGACAGAGATCGCCGACATGAAGGAGACCATCTTCGAGCTGGAGGACGAGGTGGAGCAGCATCGAGCCGTCAAGCTCCACGACAACCTGATCATCACTGACCTGGAGAGTACGTGGCGCGCGCACGCACACACACACACACTCTGGTATAACAGCTAAGCTCATTACACTAGCCCATAGGCATCCTAACACCGCCATGTCTCTAAACATGCATGTTATGTAGTCTGCACATGTAGTCTGGAAGAGCCCGCCTCTACATGCATAGGTATTTTGATTGATTGACGACCTTGTAACTCATTGACCAAGTCAGATGTTAAATGTACACATAGGAATTAGTTGGGGAAACTAAGCGACACGACTTTCTTGTTCGGTTTTAGGCTATGGCTACTGCTTAAAATAAACAGACTGAAATTAGTTAAAATAAGCACTGAACTAGTGTAGATCCAGATATACAATATATAGACTTGAGTGGCAATGCTAACAGGAAGTGGGGTAGTAGATATGAATTGGCTAATAGTGCTAACATGCTTACAGGGGTATCAATCTAGTAGCAAGAGTATCTTATGTGACGTAGTGCTAATGAACGGAATAGGTTGAGACTAAAACATGCGTAGTAGATCAGGAGATCAGGAGCTTTTGAGATCCTCTGTTTGAGAGGAATTATGCCTTATCTCCTCGCTGCGTTGCCCCGTCTGGCTAATAAATCCACACTGCCCTTTTAAACAGATGTAAGGCTATCGGGCTCATGTCGCGATGCAGTCGGGCCGCTTAATAGCTTCTCTCTGTCACTGGAGGTAGATGAACTGTTTGCATGGGACCTTACCGTGACCGAGACTAGCGCGACGACCTCACAAGGACGCACGTCCTGGAGTCTCCAGCAGCTCTTAAACCTGTAGCTGCTGCTGCTGCTGCTCTCTCTGTGTGAACCTCTGCGCTGCCCCGTTCACATGAACCCCGCCGTGTGTTTGCTTCCTCTCTCAGACTCTGTGAAGAAACTGCAGGACCAGAAGCACGACATGGAGAGAGAGATTAAGATTCTTCACCGGAGACTGAGGGTGAAGAAGGGGGGTGGTATACTGGAACACTGTGTCCCCATTACTGTCATATTACAGCCATGTTTGACAAATCACTCCTCTGTAACTGGCCTGCACTGCATATCATCTAGTTGATCCAGACACATAAGCATTGTGCCAATGTGTTTCTCAAAGCAGCTGGCAAAATCACTTTGAACCCAAATTATTAAGGCAACATCTTATTTGTTGCCTCGTTTGTGTGTGTGTGTGTGTATGTGTGTGTGCAGGAGGAGTCTATGGAGTGGCGTCAGTTCCAGGCCGACCTCCAGACGGCTGTGGTCATCGCTAATGACATCAAGTCGGAAGCTCAGGAGGAGATAGGAGACCTGCGGCGCCGGCTGCAGGAAGCCCAGGAGAAAAACGAGAAGCTGAGCAAGGAACTGGATGAGGTCAAAAGCCGCAAGTAAGCCACTGACGTCAGCTGTTTGTTTACGTATTCTGTAAACAGGCTAATGTAGGGCAGCCTTTTAGTTGATTGCTGTTGAGTGCACATTTTCCATGTTGGGAATAAATACGCTCCTGAATTTGAATAAATTTCAAAAACGGATTATCTTAATACCTTTTTAGTAGAGTGTGTCACAAGACCATGAAAAGATGTTGAGAACTGTTTATTTTTGTTTGGAAAACAAACAGAACAATTTATATTGTAAATGGTTTCTGCACTACAGATGAATGTAACCTGAGGAAGACAGCGTGGCTGTCGAAACGTTGGTTATTTATCAATTTAACTCATTCAGCTGAGCTCCTGAGCGTGCAGCTTGCTTTTGCTACTTAGTTTTTTCTACCAGCCAGCACCTCTTTACATCAGTGGCCGATACTACGAAGGAAGTTAACTGGCTCATCCAGGTAACTTCTGGAGTAACTTTGTGATGTTGGGTATAACTTGCAGAGTAACCCATACTCCGACGGTGTAGAGGTTTTCTGTGAGGTATGCTGTCATGGCAATATACGCTTCATGTCTAAACTGCTCCCAGCAGTTTATCTCCGTGGGTAACTCGATGTTACCCTATAAGCACTGCACCTCCGCTCACAATGTCAAGGAAACGCCTGGTGTTCTGTCGAGTTGTGCGCTGCTTTGTCGAAAGGTTAGGCCTATACTGCAAATTGATAGTTTATTTTGAGATAATTCCTATAGCAGAGCACCCCGCGATAATGAAGAATCTGGCCATTTGTGAACATCAGGGTAAGGTACTGTAGCATGCATGCAAGAAAGGCTACTGTACGCATTTGTTGTGTTCCCCAGAAATAAGCGTTGTAAAGATCAAATAGGCTTTTTGTTGGTTCTCCGGTAAATGGCAAAAGCTTATAAGAATAAAATGACATAGGCATATTTTCAGTATGTGAACACGGGGGACGGGCGGAACATGCGCCTTTACACTAAAACCGCGGCCTGCGTTGCTGACCGCACCCCTTTTATGTGAACGCACACAAACTTAAATGAAGTTAACACTCAACTGACCAATATCTTCATCACAGGCGTAGTATCTTTTAACACTAATTTCAGCAGGCATTTTGTCAACCCTGACTTTCCCCGATAACTCCCTGTTCAACCTACTAAGATGTAACTCGGACATCTTAGTAGGTTGAACTCTATTCGTGGTATGGACCAAACATTCACAGTGAACTCGAAGCGAAACGGAAAGCTGTTTGCCAACGTTGGCGTCGTTTGAACATCGCTCTGCTGTGTAGGCAAGACGAGGAGCGGGGCCGGGTCTACAACTACATGAATGCCGTAGAGAGGGACCTGGCGGCCCTGAGGCAAGGCATGGGTCTCAGCCGTCGCTCCTCCACCTCCTCAGAGCCCTCTCCCACGGTCAAGACGCTCATCAAGAGCTTTGACAGTGCCTCACAAGGTACCGCCCCGACATGCGAGTGTAAGGATGACAACCTCTTCTCACTTGTGTACTGCTGAGGGACAGTGGCCCCTGTTTATCACAACCTCTTCATCCCTCTCTTCCCGTTCTGAGGCATTTACTAACAGAGTGTGCCGAATGCCCAGCATGAGGAAAGCTAATCCTCTATCCACCGATGATAGAATAACATCATGTTCTAGATTTCAACTGCACCCCCTGTTACTGGGAAGATAACTCATGGAAAAGGATGCACTCTCTGACCACCAGACATGGTCTGGTTTTCAACAAACGTTTGGACATGTAGCAAGTTGGATAAATGAGGGCCATTGTAACCGTTTGTATCGTGGACCTCATAATATTCTCTAAACAAGCACGAGGCACAACTATGAAATGGCCCTGCCTGTGTCCAGGTGTTAGCCACAGCCCGCGTGTGATAGCCTCTTGTCTGCTGTATTACAGGCCCAGCATCCAACGGAACCACTGTGGCCCCGACAGCACCCGCGGCC
Source organism: Forbesichthys agassizii (assembly GCA_026546735.1). Lineage (NCBI taxonomy): Eukaryota > Metazoa > Chordata > Actinopteri > Percopsiformes > Amblyopsidae > Forbesichthys > Forbesichthys agassizii. The sequence continues at coordinate 4,953,130 of JAODLL010000024.1, read as the reverse complement.
CCTCTCCCACGCACTCCCCTCAGCCCCAGCCCCATGAAGACCCCTCCTGCTGCGGCTGTGTCCCCCATCCAGGTACCGTATTGGAGCAGCGTGTCTGTTTGAGACAATGGGCCCTGTTTTAACCATCTAAGCATACGGCCTAAAGCGCAAGGCGCGTATTGGATTTAGAGCGTTTGCTATTTGAACGACAGATAAAGGGTCAGTGCACCTTGTGCATGGTTCAAAAGGGTTGGACATACTCTCTTCATTATTCACGTGTATGTTTTGGGCATAGCATACGATAAACCAATCAGAGTGTAATCTTCCATTCCCATTAAAAATCCATGCGCGCTTGCATCATAGGTGTATTGCTATAGACCTTTCTGACCTGTCAATCACCCTTAGTCAATAATAACCAATCAGATTACAGGATTTTCCTTAGCAACACCTGATGTCCCACAATCAAAGCAATTATTAGACTAGTGCGCCACGGGGTTTAGCGTCTGTGTTCACAGTGCACTAACGCTAAATTAATGCTTCAGCGCCCTTATAATTAAGATGTGCTTCGGGAACGTGCAGTTCCAAGGAGATACATGCCAGAGTCAGAATATAGTGCACGTTACAGTTCAGCAGGGAGCTCGTCCTATTGTCAAACCAGAAAACACTGTTGGCTAAACTAAAGTTACGGTGGATTATAAGATGGTGGGAGGCGGCTGTTGAAGGTAGGCTACAGCAAATAGACAGTGTGTCCATGGTAGACTAATTAGGCAAGAAGCACACTGCAATATTATTAGGAATACGAGAGAGAATATCTAATGGCCGACAAGCTACAAAAGTTTGTGGGACATTAGCAACCAATGGGGGGCAGGTCTTACAGCCCATATCTATTATACCGGCGGATTTGTAAAAGCGCTGGAGCAGACCATCTAGGCAATAGCTAGATCCATAAAATGTGTTGATGTAGGCTACACACAAATAATATTTCACATTGTACTCTTTGCATATTTGAGCGCTCCTGCACGTCCCTGTATGTGTAAGAGCAGAGTGTATGTGCTTTGTAGACCGGCCATAGGCAATACTACAGTTTCTTGATAACGCGCCTCGTGCTGACTTTAGACCAGGCTTTTGCTGGTCAATTGTGCAATCACTTTTTTAGACCAACACACCCACGGGCACTCGTATAGGCGCAAGTGTATTTTCTATTTAGACAACGTGGGCGCTGGATGGGAAAATGACAACTGCGTCGGCCTGAAACTAGCAAAGACACTTGCGTTCCCGCTTTGCGCCGCATTGTGCCGCATTGCGCTGGGTGTAAGATAGGGCCCAATGTCTCTGTCTGGACAGAAAGGCATCTGCTCTATGTCCCACCTTGGAGGAGTCCAGTCTCTACATTAGAAGCCACTGCCCTTCCGCCAGCATAATGTGAACACTGGTGTTTTGTACACCAAGGTGGACTTGAAACAATGCTGACCCAAAAGATGAAGTGTTGAAAGTAGCTTAACTTGAATATAAACTGTTTTGAAGAGTTCAGATGCATAAACCTCTAACCGCTATTTAAAAAGCCATTATTTATTAGATTTCTATAGTTAGGTTCACTACTTTCACCTTTATTACAATAATACAGTTGTTTGTTGTTTGTCACTGAATAAAATACCATCTTTAAAAAAATCTAACTAATTATGTATATATTGTCATTTTATAAACTAAAGTTGTCAGATGAACTTAGAGGTTTTTACATCTGAACTCTTCATTTGTACTTTTCACACAACATTTCAGAGTTTACTACTCAAAGCCTAAGCTGTAAATAGTAGGAATATACTTCCTGTCCCATAGTATTTGTTTATTGGCTTGGGACTTAGACGACAACATTTCTTCCTGTTCACGTTGTCCCAAATGACGCTGCATTGTCATATCCCAGTCTATACCAACATATTATTAACATGTTCTTGTACATTCCAAGTTAAAAATGCCTGCAGTCTCAGTGAAATTCCATCTTTTTATTTTATTTGTATAATGCATACAAGAGATTTAATGGGTCTCTTGTCATTTCTTTGGTGGTTTCCACTGAGATAATTTAAAGTAGTTTTTAATGTATGTTGTGTCTGTTGCAGAGACACTCCATTGCTGGTTCTATCTCAGCAGCCAAGCCGCTCTCTTGCCTGGCTGACAAGAGGCCCAGCTACACAGACATCCCTATGCCAGGTAAGGTAGAAGCCACAGTTAATATTTCATGTTAGCACCCAATAACATATTTTGAACTATGCCAAACTTGCTAAAATGTTCATGTAAACTGTAAAAACTGTCCTCAACTTTAAATAAATGTTTCGACACACTGTCACACACTGTCTCATAGTGAAATGTTCTGTGGTATTTGATGAACCAAGTGCTTTTTTCTTTTCTTTCTAAACCTAGCAAGACAAATCTTGTGAAAATGTCAAATGGAACCCAATAAAGTTTAAACAACTATAATTTCAGTTAATTACATACAGCCGCCAAACAGAATATCTAATCCTGAACGTCAGTGTGGTAGATGAGGGCACTATTTCACTTTTTTATTATATTATAGCTATGATAGATTATACAATGTATTATATATTTTTTTGTTCTTCCCACACAGCGACTTGAATTGTTGACTGAATAAAAACGCTAAACTCCACCCTGATATCTCAATAGAGAGCAAACATCAGGGGAAGTGGCCTGCCAACTCCCTGAAATAAAATGAGTGAATGATGGTTTTGCTGGCAACGTTTCTTGCAAAGGTCAAAGGTTAGAAGTCAGTGCTCACTGTTGACATCTATTACATGTGTCAGTATATCAAAGAGCTACATGAGGGGGAGGCTTGCTTACGAATAATGAGCCCCAACGTAGCATCTTCCCTTTCCTCCCATCTCACCCCGTATGAGACCAACCGCTTCATGCGAACGTGCCTAACTGACCATGGCCACCAGTGTTCCGTTTATTTTTCCTCTTGATTTATTGTTTTCCTACTTGGAGAGTCGGCGTCGTTCGAGGATATTCCCTGTGCGCAAGCGATTGGAATGTTCCCTCTCTCCTGACCCCGTTCCGCCTCTCTTTCTATCAGGAGACTCGTACGCACACTTGATGTGACTTAATGCCCCTCTGTGTCCACAGCTGAGCACCTTCTCCGGGGAAGCTCAGCTAGCCGGCCTCCCCCTGCCCTCCAGAGGGTCTCCAACATGGACTCCTCCAAGACCATCTCAGGTCAGAGAGTAGACTGAATAAGATGACCAATAAGCAAAGTGTTTGTGACCTTGTTTTTAGAACCACTATAAAAACATGTGTAGAACATTAAAGCTAATGATTACAAGAACATTAGAGAAAAACATCTTAATCTCGAAACCACGTCATCGCCGCACAGAATGTGGTCATGATCTTGTGACTTCTGGGGGTCGCATTGTGAAGCCCTGCTCTGCAACTACTCCTCCATCTTCCGTGTTCTCTTTGCTGTACTTCCGTAAGCGCTGAGCCGACCTCGTGATTGAAGAGCTCCAGAGCTGTTTTCTTTGGCCCACTAACTAACTGTTGCATAGCAGGCATGTGTGGTGGCTGGCTGGGTGGGTGGCTGGCATTTGAACAGTCTCTCCTCTGGGCCCTGCGTGCAGTGTCCCGCAGGAGCAGTGAGGAGATCAAGCGGGACATGTCTGCTGCAGACGGCACCTCCTCCTCGTCTCTGATGGGCCTGGGCACTGTCTCCTCCTCCTCCTCCTCCCCCACTGCCTCGGTCACCCCCACGGCACGCAGCCGCCTCAGGTACCTGCTTCACTCCCTGTGTCTCCAGTGTTAACGTCACAGTGTTGTCTCTGTGTGTCAGGCTGGAGACAGAGTCTGACACCTGTGTCTCCAATGTTAACGTCACAGTGTTGTCTCTGTGTGTCAAGCT
>JAODLL010000024.1:4922251-4949150 GCA_026546735.1 Forbesichthys agassizii | reverse complement strand
ACAGAGTCTGACACCTGTGTCTCCAATGTTAACGTCACAGTGTTGTCTCTGTGTGTCAAGCTGGAGACAGAGTCTGAGAGGATCATTAGAGATGTGGTCACAACAGTTGTGAAGCCATGTTGCCATGTTGTACGGCACCGCCCTGACAGTGACGTCAACGCTGTTCTTTTTGTGTCAGAGAGGAGAGGAAGGACCCTCTGTCAGCGCTGGCCAGAGAGTATGGAGGCTCCAAGAGAAATGCCCTGCTCAAGTGGTGCCAGAAGAAGACTGAAGGCTACCAGGTAGGGTGGTAGACACAGGATCTGCGTTCAACGGTCATTTAAATGGCAGCCTTCCGTTTCAGACTTTCAGGGTTTGTAGGCATGGACAGGAGATGTTTCCTTGACATGTCTTCCTGCATGTTCACTGACTGTTTTCTTTGTTATTGGTGCTTGTGAGTGCATGTTTGTTGAACATAGGAAGGTATGCATCGTAACTCTTCCTGGGAAGAGATTTAAGAAGCCATGTTAACTCAAAACACCTGTGTTTTCACAGGCTTTAAAGACCACGCCTTGTTAATATTGGTGCTCTTGGATTGAGGCCTTTCTTTCTCTGATAGCTTTGTAGATTCCTAATCCCTGTAAACATCATAGATACTAATAAAGCAGGTTGCTTTACTACACCTAACTATCTAACTACTAAGGGTGTTTTCTATGTTGAGGCATTATTGCAATCTGAGAGGCCGTCTTTTCCCATGTTTGGAGAAGGAACAAACATTTTAACGTTGGGCTATACTCGAGTTGTTTGAACTGACAGTCACCCGCTTGTGAGTCACTGGCCATACAGAGTGGTTGAATGGATGGCCATAATGAGTGTTTTTTATCTTTTTAAACAGGTGTAGTGAGGGAATGGTTGCTATGACTTCCATTTGTCTAAGTCCACTTCAGGAAGTAGGCACCATTTAACATCCTCGTTCACCTGAGTCGAAAAACGGAACTGCCCAGAACTGCAGCCTTTTGCCAAATAGTTGTGACATTGAAACTTGAATCTTTCCTAACCAGTCACGTAGCATACGTTTGCTGTAATATTAGCCAATACTCATTGTACTGACTGGAATTGGCTATAGTGTTGAAATGTAAAGACTAGAGAAGCTCCTCATTTAAGGTAGCTGTGATTTCTAAAACAAATATGGGTAGACAAACCACTTTGCCTTCAGTTTGTTATTCTGGAAGTAAGAAAGTGTACAACTGTGTGGGAGGACCATCATACGTCACCTGCCGGGGAGGATATAATTGTCGCAATTCTTTCCTCCAAATCCCACAACGGTGATTACAACAACAACAACAAAAAAGCAGTGTTCTAAATCAGTTTAGTGGCAATTTTATTTACTGCAGCCATAATATTTCTGGCAGCAATATTAAAAGGAGAAAATGCACAGTGGTAGTATTTCATAACCAAGGTCATAAAGCCTTTCACAGTATCTCCGACCTGCTTCCAGGGTAAACATTTTATTATTGTCCTTCGGGTCCTGGGCTGGAAATGTTAGTAGGCATTATGGTGTTTAATCACAATTTGTGTCTTCTGCAGAACATTGATATCACCAACTTCAGCAGCAGCTGGAATGATGGCCTCGCGTTCTGTGCCGTTCTTCACACTTATCTGCCGGCCCATATCCCCTACCAAGAGCTCACCAGCCAGGAGAAGGTATGAGCTAGACCCATGGCTCTGCAGACCAAATGTGTTTTCCATTAGCCTGCGTACAAAGAACATTTCATTATGTGTTTCTCTTTTGTTTTCCCTCAGAGGAGAAACTTTACCCTAGCGTTCCAGGCTGCGGAAAGTGTGGGGATCAAGTCCACTTTGGTAATGACAATTAAGTCTATCTTTGATTTATGCAGACAGTGTATATTAAATCGTCCATGCATTTCTGTGTACATTGAAAAAGCCAGTTCTCATTTAGTCACCTTCCATAATTGAAGAAAAGCTCATTAATAATTGTACGCTCTAGGCAGAACGCTTATTAGCAAACAAATTTTCAGTCTGCGTTTTATAATAATTTTGTATAGTTTCTTTACAAAATCTGCTGTTTTCCTGTGGTCTATTCAAGACGAACAACTTGCATGCAAATGTCCAGAATATACTACAGGACATCTATACAGTATGTTCAGGTGAATATAATGAATGATGTCCTACTGAATGGCTGTACCCCGCAGGACATCAATGAGATGGCGCACACAGAGAGACCAGACTGGCAGAGGGTCATGACCTACGTCACAGCCATCTACAAGTACTTTGAGACCTGAGAGCCCTCCGGCCCAGTCTGAACTGTTGACCGCTGCCGGGAGGAACGTCCTATCACGCTGTCGTCATACCGTGCACTTTGGCAATCCAGGCTCTGCATCTTTATTTTGCTGCAGTACCACTAAGCCACGCGCATGCCAGTCTCTGACTGGGCACAACCCACTACTCTTAAGGAGCTTGTCCACGTGTTGCTGTGGTTGGAGGACTCGCTGTATCTTCACGTTGTCAACCTCAGTGAGCTTAAGCCAACGTTTTTAAAGGGGTGGGGGGTATGGTCTGAATTTTCCGATTGTAAAGTGAACGTCTACAGGAAGTGGCTAGCACAGCCCAGCGTTGGATACCAAACTGGTCTTGGTGCCTTCTCCCAAGGCTCTCTCGTGTTTTTCCTGCTACAAAACAATGTACCCAATATTCAGCATGTGTTGTATTTTAAGGTGTTATTTTGTCAAAACTAAGTCGCTGTTCTGTAGATGTAAATATCTTACCTTAAAAAAATTAAAAAAAACCTTCCTTTCCTCCAATTGTTTGGAGCTTGAACTTCAATGTATATTATGGAAGAATCCTGCCAAAAAATCTCTTGACAGAAAAACACCTTAATAGCCCTGGAAATGACCAGAATAATTCAGATATATCATTCACACTCCTGTGTTTTCCAGACCTATTTTGATAGAGCTGCCTATGATTGAATGGATAAACTGCCTGTCTGGGTTAAACTGCAGGAGATGGGAAGGTAGGCTCACTATATTGACTATGTATTCCTGGAAATTGTCTTTTCACTGTAGTTTGTGAAATTAAGGAATTCAACAGTAAGTATGCTTTAAGGGCTTTCATTGGTCTAATCAAACAGTGGTCCACAACAGATGGTTGACTCCACATCAGTAGATTGTGATTGCGATCATAGGTTAATCTGTCAGTCATGGAGGTATGTATTTAGTTTAATGGCACTAATGTTATTTTATTTTATTTTGTTTTGCCCTGTATGTGAGTAATATCACATCTTCTCCAAGTGGGTGTTATAGGCTAACATTTATTTACGCAGCATTTCACAAATGATCAAGTTATGACATTTGTTCCCTCACTTGGCACATATAGGAATAGTCAAAGTAAGTGTGTGTTATAGCCAAAATATGAGTGCGTTTTTGTTGTTGTTTTTGTAACAAGCATGTGGGACATATTGTTGCTACTGTCTGTATTACGGACTTCTATGTACGCAATTATGCTTAAACATTTACCTGGGGTGCAAATCACCTCACGAAAATGTATTAATATATTAGCTTCAGTATGGGAGTTCACCACAGTTACCCATAGTTCATCAAGTTCATTGCAATGCCATATAAATGGCAATCGACGCTGAACAAAATACAAGAATAATATTTTTGCACATAATACTTTATAAACAAGAAATGCACATGTGGTGTAAGAAATCACTGTGCCATTTACATTTTATGTTTATATGTTCCATTTAGTATTAGAAATTCTGTATTGTTTGACAATAGAGAAGTGTTTGATTTGTCTAAATGCAGTCGTCAACAGAAGCCTATTACAATGTTTGACTGCCACTCGGCGTGCATCTTCATTACTAATGTCATTGTATTTATTTGCATTGTTTTCAGATCATTGTAGTGGGATTCCACATGTCTGAATTATATACTGCACTGATAAGCTTTTTATATCACTACAGACATGTCATGCCTTAAGTTTGGCTTAAGCTATCAGTTTTGTACCTTGACATTGCAGATTTTAGTTATTTTTTCATGTTTGCCCCAGAAACTTGCCAAAATAATATATTTTCAGTTCTAAAGGTGGAAGGTAACTGCTTCCTCTTTCAGTATCTTTGCAAAATATCTATAGTGATGCTAATGTTAAATTCATAATGCTTAGTTTTCACCACTGTATCGACATGGGCCAAATATTGCTGCTGCATAATGTGAAGGCAAAACTTCAGAGGAGTACACTACCTGCTTTATAATTCACAAACATGAGATGAGACCTCAGCAAATTCCATTATATCTGTATTTTCTTTATGTTAAATAAGGAAAAAATGAAATGACAAGTATGTATCAATATATGTATTGATTATTAATTCAGTGACTGATCATTAATTAATTGACTAAAGTTCATTATTGTTGAGATAATATATCAGCTATACAATCTGATGTGGAATGTCTTTGATCACCCTCCAGTGTTCTATGGTAGGCTATGTCTTAAAGCGTTCCAGCATGTGCTGATACGAGGTGATTGATGAGCACAATTCCTGGCTACTGTCCAGAGGGAGCGAATCTGTCTAGAAACGCATTCCAGCGTGACATGATCCAGTGCTGAGCGACCATGTCGCACTGGTTATCATGAGCCATGATCTACAGTAGCCCTAGGATATTTTTCTAATGCCCTGGACGTATATATTAACTACTACAGTAAAGCAAATGTGAAAAATTCATTTTTTAAATGTTTTTTGGGGTCCACTTATGCTACATTTTATTGTTTACTTGAAAGTGCTTTGAGAAATTGATCCTTATTCCTCATCATTTTGTATGATGCCTGAAATCCACAACTTAATGCAGTTCATGCCATTTCACAGTAGCCTTGACATTGTATTGGCTATGGAGGAATTTCTGTTTTTAGAAAATATGCTATCAAGTTCTGAATGTGTTCTTTACAATAATAGATTAGATGTGTGCGTTTTTGACAAGAAAGAGAGCACCATTACCATATCAAATGTAAAAAGTATTTTCTGGGCTATTTCCTTCAGCCCCTGAAATTAATAAATACAATTGAAATTGTTATTTTCCATATTATTGTATGAGTTTTCACTAAGCTATCACAGCACAGTGTTTGAAACCACATAAACACAAGTAGGCTAACATTGTTGTAAGATTAGCCTATAATGGACCTGAATCAATCTAATGAATGAATGTATTTATTTCAGAGAGATTAATCATCACAGGGTTATTAAGGGAGCTTTGTTCAAATGTAGCCTATTCCAAGATTAACCTGAATACAGCAGGGCCATAAGTCTATCCCAAATGCAGCCTAATAAAGCACCAGTGTTTGGCAGTAACTAGTTACTGTAATAATACGTTTTTCATTAAATAGTAGTGTAATTAATTACTATTTCCTAAACAGTAATATTACAATGACTAATCCAAGTATTACTGCGTTAAAAACATATATCTGGTATAGCAAATTTAAGGTAGGCTAATTGAACCAACCTGTCTGATCATCTGGTTTGAGAGGCTGTAATGCTTTCTCTTTGGCTGATTGACTCCTACGGTTAATTATTGTTCCAATAAAGCGATTAAACTCTAAAATGAGCTGACTGCACCGGTTGTCATTTTTCAGAAGTGGCGAGACAGGGTTGTGATGGTGAAAGTAATACATATAGTAATGTAACTAGTAATGTAACTAATTACTTTGAATACCCAGTAATGAGTATAGTAATATTATTAATTATTGAAGGAGTAATAAGTACATAGTAGCATGACTTATTAATTCCTAAACTTGCCCAACACTAAAGCATGCGCCTAGATAATGAGTTTTTATTATAGCCTAAAACATCCTTTAATGTGAATTCTAGACTAGACGTAGAGTAGAGCTATAAACCATCACCAATATTTTTGACACATGCATACAGTCCACGTTAAAAGTTCAGCGGACTTAATGTGACTAAAGTTTGATTTGCCGCCCGTATACAAACATGGAAAAGAAGATTGTTTAGGCTATTTAGTTGACCCGTTTGCCTGGAGCAATGACTGGACTCTGCTTTCCTTGGAAGTGATCAGCTGTGTCACGTGTTGGTTAATGTAACCCGCAAACTGGATACTGAACCAGTTTGGAACTACCATGAGGACGTGAGGTTATTGGATTTTTAGACTATAATTTAGACAGGGTATAGGCTATGTGATGAATAGTGATGATGGGGGTTTTGTCTGTTAAATTAATAACTGAAAGAAATGTCCTACGTCCTTAGACGATTCGCTGAAAGGTATGCTAAATCTTATACAATTTAGTAAGCTACACTGTGCATTCTGCTAGAATGTTTTAGAAGATGCAATATCTTTAGTTACATATGTGTATTAGCCTATTGCAATACAATGTAAAAATGTTCACACAGGTTATGTTTTGTTATTAGCCTGTATACTGGCTTTATTGTAACTTTAAGTGCAAACGTTATATATTGCATAATGGTGAGAGCACACAGATAACACTCAGTTTAAGGCTGATTCCATATGGGAGCAGGATTACGTGTCTGGGGTATCCTATGCTTTCCTCGTAGCCTAATGGGAACTAAAACAAAATATGTAGGCTGCCCGTAGGCTTATAACAGGCAAAACTCAGTCTGAGCTTTCTGCAATAGGCTGATACTATTTCACCTAGGGTAATAGATTAGGCTCTTCACATTCCTCAGATGTGACAAATACTCGTTCTTGACAGAAAGAGCACTACCAGACACAGATACTTGTGCCTTTTATTTTTTGCCATTCTTCTAATGTGATTGCAGAGATAACTGTACATATATTTCCATACATTTGAATAGCACTTCACTAAACAAATTCTGCAAAAATAACTCACAGGCTAGATAAAGTATTTTGGTACAGTTAAAGTTAACCAAAATAATCTGAAGAAAATGTATTCTTCATATAGTAAAAGCCAAATAAATTGTTGGAATGTTTACACCTTAAATATTGATAATGTCCTTATCTTAAACACCTCTATTAGAGGACTTGTATTCCATTAGTTTAGAAATGCTCAAAACAAAACAACCTATTTCTCAATATTGTAACCTGACACATCCCGTATAGACCAACTGCACTCAATGTGTGTCATATTATTTTGTAACTTTCATACATTTCTGAAGCTGATTTGGAATGCTGGCTCCGCATATCTTTAGCATTCCCATTTCCTTATCAAGCACCACATTGAGCAGCTCCATGGTGATATAGGCCTACATTCCAGAAGCTCCCAGTACTAGGCTACGCTATATCATTCCTGGCTGTTGCACTGGCAATTCTGTCATCGCCATGTAACACCAAAGTAGGTGACATATAGCATCGATGTTATCTACATACCAAGCTACCATCCCATGTAGAGTTCAACATATGTTGCTCGTCACTAGGACACATTATATTCTCTGTTTCTATCGTGTTGTGGCAATCATTACACTACGTAAAGTGAGATGAGAATGTTTTTCCCCTTCTGTCAATTGACATTTTATGTCGATCTAATCTGACGTCAATGCATGTCTAAATTCAGGTTCCTCGTTTTAACACAAGACTTCCTGTTTTTGTCATTTCCTCAGCTAGTGTCTTTATCTCTTGCAGCATGTGATGACGGTTTCTGGCAGAGCTATAGCCCCTCCAGATGTTTATGGCGAAAACAATCATACACAATTGAGCACTGAGGGGAAGGATCTGAAGGGAGAAGATAGGAAACGACTATTACAGTCGCGGCACAACTGAGACAGCTGTGGCCCTTTTTGGGATGGGATCCAGTGCCTCGAGACGACCTTCTGTACGTCTTCAGTTGAGCACATCACTTGAACACCGCCCTGTGCGGAGCAGTAGGAATATCAACAGTTTGAGCTAAGAAACACCAAGGAGTTCATTGAAGAAGACTGGCGGCAGCGAGAGGTAGGGGAGGAGGTCCTGGTTCCTGGATGCTGAGCTCAGAGCTGCCAGGCTGCAGCTATGGTTGTTGAGGAGAGCTCCTCTCTCTCCTTATCAGCGGTCTCGTCGTTGGTCTCACCATGCCTGGCGACACAGCCTCGGCCCTTTACATTGTCCTGGAGCTGCTGATAGCCGTGTTTTCCGTGCTGGGGAATGTGCTGGTCTGCTGGGCCGTCTGCCTCAACAGCAACCTGCAGAGCATCACCAACTTCTTTGTGGTGTCGCTGGCGGTGGCCGACATCGCCGTGGGCGTCCTGGCCATTCCCTTTGCCATTGCCATCAGCACAGGTTTCTGCTCCAACTTCTACGGCTGTCTGTTCATCGCCTGCTTTGTGCTGGTGCTCACACAGAGTTCCATCTTCAGCCTGCTGGCCATAGCCATAGACCGCTATATCGCCATCAAGATACCCCTCAGGTTAGAACCGCACACTGTTGATTATTGGCTTCATTGGAGAAGTTTTGGAGAGGTTTTGTCACTGGTGGATTGAATGTGTTTGTGGGAAAGGGTTGTGATATGTTCACAATGGAAATTATTTTTTAAATACACTTTTTATTACATATCTGATGTTACATTCAACACAATTCAGTATCTCATCCAAATATACCGTATATATACAGTAAATTTGGATAAACTGTATTAATTACTTGAGTTAGTTGTCCCCAGTCAGTGGTCGGGTTTACAGACATATTTTCTGTCATCCTTAATATCTATTAGTATCCACAGGATATTTGGACCAGGAAGTCTTGGCCTGATGACTGTATCCAGATTTAGACTCCCGATAGGACACATCTCCCAAGAGCATTAAAATTATTTTTGTTCCAGCTAATTGCTTATACAGACTGACTCACGAATTAAAATGCACTGTAATAACACTGCCAAATATTATGTTCTTGTCATATAGTATGTTTATCTCTTCTCTTTGTTTTATGCTACTTACGCAAGTCAGTTTAATTTCAACACAAATGTCCCAAGGATTGCATATCTTCATGTCATTTATATTGCTGTATTTTACTGCATATCAAACAATGACTGGGTGGCCACACACTCACTGACCTCAACAAATCAAAATGTTGTGTTCCACATCTACAACACATCATCACTGACCCCAAACACAATCCCCACACTTCCTTTACAACTGCACCCGCCCACTCCCGCCCACTCCCGCCCCCTCACGCGAGAGCGCGGTTTTTAAACATTTCCTGAGTATGTTTCGGTGTTTGTCTGCTTCCTTACAGTTCAAGGCTTTTTGCAGGATTAACCTTTGAACTTTAACATTTGAAGAATGTGATAGATACAGGCCACATCTCAGCTGCACTCCCACACAGACATACTTAAAATAGATTATCCATTTAAGAGCACTGACACAATGTTTTTTTTGTTCCTCTTCTGGGATTATGGTTAACGTGTTTTCACCAAATAATCATCTCAACCAAACCAAGGGAATAGTCAAGCTTTTACAATATCTGCCTTGTATGTAACAATAATGTCAGGCTCTTTTGTTGTTAGATTAGTACAGTAGTATACAAATAAATGCAAAGTTTTCCAATTGTGTAGTTTTTTTTTTCTTCCAAAACAGGGATCTTAAACATTTAATTTCACATTTAATTCATGCTAGTTTTCATGCTCTCTCTATCTCTCTCTCTCTCTCTCCCTCTCTAGGTACAACAGCCTGGTCACAAGCCAACGGGCCAGAGGCATCATAGCTGTCTGCTGGGTTCTGTCCATTGCCATCGGGCTGACGCCAATGATGGGCTGGCACAAGTACTCGGAGAGCCGCGACAACAGCACCTGTTCGCCTGGCCTCATGAAGTGCCTGTTTGAGAAAGTGGTTGCCATGGAGTACATGGTCTACTTCAACTTCTTTGTGTGCGTGCTAATTCCCCTGTGGCTGATGCTGGCCATCTACATCTGCATCTTCATGGCGGCTCGCCATCAGCTCAAGCTGATCGAGCTGAAGGCGGTTCACGGTGAGAAGTGCCGCTCCACGCTCCAGAAGGAGGTCCAAGCGGCCAAATCGCTGGCTATTATCGTGGGGCTGTTCGCCGTGTGCTGGCTGCCGCTGCACATCATCAACTGCTTCACCCTGTTCTGTCCGCAGTGTGACCCCCCTTCTCCCTGGATCATGTACGTGGCCATTATCCTGTCACACGCCAATTCGGTGGTTAACCCCTTCATCTACGCCTACCGCATACGCGAGTTCCGTCACACCTTCCGTAAGATCATTCGCCGCCACATCCTGGGTCGCCAGGAGCGCTTCGAGAGCAGTGCCCGCACGTCCGTCCACAACAGCATCACAGACTCTATCAGGCTCAAGGCCGACGGCCTGACCTTCGACCTCTTCACTGAGCACAGCAGCAGCAGCGGTAGCTCCTTCCCCGGCCAAGTCTCTCCTCTAGGGGGCGGTCTGGTGGCCGTATCCCACCCTCCTCTGTCGGTCATCCTGCCTCACGGGCCGAGGGTAGCCCTGTGTACGCAGCAGGCTCTCAGACAGACACGTATCCCCGGCAACGGTGGCCAGCGACTGCACTATGTGAAACATGAGCAGGTGGGTTTAGAGCCGTAAGGTGGCGTCGGTGAGGCACAGTCTGTCCTCTGCCCATGCCACCTCACTGTTCAGTAAGCACAACAGGAACGCCTGCTGCAACAAGCTGGCCCACTTGAGATGATGCACAGCATCCAGGATTAGTTCGGGGCACGCAAGAACAAAAGTGAGGATGGTTGGGGCAGCTCTTCATGAGGGCCGATATGCAGTGGCCATGTTTAAAGGGACACGCGTCTTTCTTGGGAGTTTTGATTCCCCTCCCACAGGGGCTGGCACTGTTTGATATTTCTCTGTCTTTAGCTTGCAGAAGCCCACACTGTGCTGGTGGTGCTAATACAATGGAGAAGTGTTTTCCATTAAAGGAGACGTTGCACCATGTTTGTCAGATAACTTTCATCTGCCAAGAAATCCACTGGCTCAACAAATCTTTCACCTTAAAAGACAAAGAACAGACTGCATTTGCCAGAACAATGTGCTGTTTTTTTATTTTATTAAGATGAATCTGAATATTTTAATATTTAAAGTTGAAATAAAACAGTGTGTTTATTTCTTATCAGTGGGATTGTATGAAGTTAATTTTTGTTTGTTAAATCCATGTAAATCAAAACTTTTAAAGTAACAAATAGCCTACTAAGGCCTACCCTAAAGCAATATCATAATTTTACTTTTATTAACAGAAACCAAAATCAGTGAACTAGTCAGTAGGGCTGGGAAACATTAAAATCTTTGTTTAGATTATTCAACAATAAAACGTTTTACTGTTTCATTCTTAAGTTTGTCCATTTGACACTATACGTTATCAGCATTAAAACGTTCTATAGGGGGATCTATACTTCTTGAACCATAGCGGAGGAACTGCATGTAGGCCTTTGAAAGGTTTACCATAAGTAAAATAAACATCAAACATAAGATTTTATGTTGCCATAGAGTTCGAATCTAAAACGTTTTTTTATATTTTTTTTATTGCAACGCAATTACCAACTGGGAAGCATATGCATTCACACGTGTTTACTCGGACGTGCTTTTTGACTTCTTCTTTATTTCATAATTCCCATTGTAAAATTGCCCTTCCTGCAGCAATAAAGCTAGATGTCTCGACGCCAGGTGGCATAGTCATGTCTTGTTAATGCCTAGTAGGCTATGATTAGCGGCAAAACAGATCTGGTCTGGCTGTGCCATTGTTTTCCTACGGGGCGAGCAGTGATGCCCAACTATGCGGCACAGCTAACTTAATAGCTTCGCGCATACCAGTATCTTAAAACTGCCACCTTGCGCTGCGGTCAAAGTTGAAATTATTTAAACTTTGACCTACGGTAGTTACCGCTGAACTTTCAAATTGCAAATGGTGACTTCAGCTGTAGCTAGGTAACATTAAATATCAAAAAGCTGTAAGTACCGGTGTTGTGCCCAAAAGTGACTTGCTGATAAAAAGTCATCACGGTATGAAAAGATGTATTTTATGGTTATATTCCCACATTTTTGCTGGTAAAAAATAATGGATTCATTATATTCTAGGGCATAGAGCAGGCAAAATACTATAAATAAAGGATAAATAAAAAATATATTCATTTTTTAGGCGGGTATCATGTTAGTTGGACTACAGTATACTTTCGAAATATATGTAAATTATCTATAATTAATGTAGCATATGACATGTAAAATGTATGTTTGTTTGCTATGTCAAATATCCTTGTTTAGCATAGATATTTCAAAAATATAGGATACTGTTAGTCTAACTAACATAATGGGTTATAGATACAAAAAATAAATATTTTTACATTTATAGTATTTCACCTGTTTTGTGCCTAGATTATTAATCCATACATTTTTACCAGCTAAAAATTTGGGGAATATTACTATAAAATGCACTTTTACATACAGTGATCACTTTTTATCAGCAAGTCACTTTTGGGCACTACACCGGTACCAGTACAGGCTGACTGAATTGATTGAATTGACCAAATTTTATCTTTTCCACTTAAGGATATGACAGGTTTAGTCATTAGTAGAAATCCATACTCTGTAATCCTCACGGTTAGTTTACACTCTGACTAGCATAATATACATTTTAACATTTAACATTTGTAGGGTTTTAGATGTTCAAATGGAAATGACCTGGTTGTTCAGACAGTGAAAATAAAACTAATATTTTTGGAATGTTTACGCAAATGGATCAAAATTCAAATTCAAAGCAAACCTGTTTGTCAAGAAACGTTCGTCACTGCCACTGCCAATTCTGAACGCATTTTAGGTAAAAAAAGAAATTAATATACATTCTTATATTTTCAGATAATCCTATATCATATTTTACAGTGTATTGTAACCCTCTACAACAGCACACAATTTGATGGTACATAAAAAAATATTCCATATAATGTCCTGGTTTATATGGGACTTTTTATTGATCAAATTTATTTTTACTATTTTTTATACTCCCCCACTCAAAAGTACTTTTTTGTGCCTCGGGGCAACGTTGTGTGCCAATGGTACAAGCATCATATAGAACACTATGAATTCACAGATCATAATTTGCCATATCACAATTTTGACAACATAGTTGATGCTGCATTCATTGAATGTGGGTATCTCACAGTAAAGGAGCCACTCCATAGAGTTTGATGGAGAGCAGTGTTGCTGGATTGGGGCTTGTACCTGTTGGGCTTCTGGTTGCATGGTTCTGATCGGTGATATAACGTTATAAACACAGTATTGCTCCTTCAACATAATTTTGGTTCACTCTATGGCAGCGTACCTCAACCCTGGTCCAGGACGCCCCTGCCCTGCATGTTGTAGATGTCTTCCTGCACCAGTACACCTGCTTTGATAATGACCCATTCATTGTAATCAGATGTGTTGGAGAAGGAAAATGATTAGCTTCTTTTCACACCATGTGCTCCTCTGTCCATGTGTCACAAAAGGTAGTCCCACCTTCAGATGATTGTTGATAGTAACTCCCAAACCTTACTGTTCTTTGATACATCTTCATCAATCAATCATTTAAAGAAACATATACTGTGTAAGGGTAAAAAAAGGTTCCGCTGTGCTGTAGATGGTTGGTATGTTTAAAAATAGCCTACATAAGAAAGCACAGTAATGTGAACATTCCCAGAAATTTGGCTTGCATGTCCCAGCTTTTTATCATTACTTCAATAGGCCTACATGTGAAAGTGGTTTAGTCAAATGTTTACTGTAGTTTACTTGCTTTTAGAAATAGTCTACATTTAGGAGTGCCTGTAGTGCAAGATCTGCTAGAGCTGAGGGTAGAGTTGATAGCCTGATATAAAAAAGATTAACATGAACATTGTTTTACTGTAGTCTACACACCATTAAAAAAGTATACTTATTTAAAACTGTATTTAACACTGGAGTTCAAATCTGGCATTACTTGTCCTGCATCTCCCGCATTAAGAACCACACCACAGAATGCCCCAGTCATTGTCTGGGAAGGGGGTTGCTAAGTAAAGTCAAGCCATCTCCCAACTTATTTATTTTCCCAGCTTTTATCCTAAATAGTTAGTTCAGGTTACAGGGTGCAGGACCCAGTTTTTTTTACGTTTATTTTTTATTTTTATAACAGCCCCAGGGGTATTTTGTTCTTCTTAAAGACCTCTATTGAGACCTCCCACTCTAGGTTTCAAGCTGTTGTACAGCCTGCTGTCTTATTTTCCTCTCTTCTTATTTATCTGGAAAATGTCAAGTATCCCAAAATGGGAGAGTTTTGTTTATAAGATTAGAAAATGTATATTTACTTTATAATACTTTATTATATAAATGTATATTTACTTTATTTATTGATTATTGCAGCCTAGAGTATAAACCTCATATACTGCTGGTGGGATGTTAGACTACTGTGTTTTCTTGTAAGTTAAAAACTTTGGAAATGATCTTCTCCCCAAAAGGCTATACAGCACAGCAGTGTTTTTCACCCATTAAATATGATTCGCCAGTAGGGAGAGTACATTTCCCATCAGATTTAACACCATTTGAGGCTATGCGTGGAGGCTAGGCTAGCATATGATATACCAGCCATGTGCTCTCTCAACATGGCATACATATTGTACTCCTTGTCGACACTAAGCTCTGTATAGGATAGGTTACTTATTAGTGTGGCTGACTCCCAGCCGAACGATTGTAGATTCCAACCCCTGAACCACAACACTACTACTAATAATAATAATAATACTTTCTAACTGTATGTCACTTTAAACACAAGTGTCTGCTAAATTATGTCATTGTAATTAAACCCAATGTGTACAATGTAGTCATTAACACTACACAGCAATAACATACCAATAAAAGCTCTTCGTAATTCACCCACATACTGTACCACGTTACCTTTCCTATTCAGTAAGATGTTATAAAGTCCAGAGATCGTGTTTGTCTGTGTGCATGTATGGGCTCCATGGATACAAACAAGCAGTCTCCTAACATTAAAAGGGCTACATTTTTAAAAGAAGAGACCCAATGCCAGATACCAAATGGTGTTTGGGGAAGCACAGCTATTACATACCTCTTACGAACACTTAAAGTCTGAATTGTTATTGTTTGTGAATATGTGATTTGTTTGGTTGCTTAGAGAGGAGCAGCTTTGCAGATTATTGGCCTTTCATTTAAAGCCATGGCTTCGTCACTAACCATTGTGTGCAGTTAACAATGTTGGTTCAAAACCCTCCATTGTGCTGTGCGTTTCAGTCTAAAGAAACAACATGTTAATCTCAGTGGTGTTTGGAGGTTAGTGAAGTTACTAATTATATTCTCTTTGCTTGTGGTTATGGTAGAAATATAAAGTATGGCAGTACCGGTACAGCTGTTAAATTAGATTTAGTATGTTTCCATGTAATGTTGAAGTATGGATAAAAACGGAAAACGTACAGTAATATAATTACCTCTCTATTAAGGTACTGTAGAGTCGTATACACTTTTCAGGGAATAACACCAAATATTATTTTGTTACAGACAACCAATCTGAAATGTTTAATGGAAACTGCAGATACATAGCGACTTGGTACCATATAATAAAAATATGTGGCCTGGCAGAAACAGGTAGGCTATTTCTGAACTCTTTGCTAATGCTAAGTCTTGTTGAGCAAACCTGTGATGGTGTAGCTTTAAGATGAGAGACCAATGTTTTGTTTTAGCCCATTGCTAAAAAAGGATCACCATGAGCTATGAGCACATTAACAGCCTGACAAAGAATTAAACATGGCTATGTTTAATTCTAACACCACAGAAGCAAGAGTGACATGGAGAAAATGTTTGCAGATTTTTATTGATAAGAAATATAGAATATGAATGGATATTATCAACACTGTACTAAAATTCTAATTTGGTCTCTAAAAGATATTTTGGACACTGGGGACCCAAGCACAAGCACCACTGTTCAAGACCTCTGCTAGCTCCGAGTGCTGTTCATTATCACATTAAAGCACATTGATATGTCAGCTGTTGGAAGTAAATTATCTCCTTACACCTCAAGGTTGTTACTTGGCTTTTGCAGACCTGTGGGACCTGATGGATTCTGAAACCTGGAATCTTTTAGATTTCTGGGGGAAAGCAGACAGTAAGGAGTCTTCAACCAACTCTCTGCAAGAAAGGAGGGTCTACTTTTTATGTTATGTTATCTGTGAGTCACCTCATTACTTTACAGAGTGAAAGCACATTTGAATAATGATATACATTGTGTAATGTGTGCACATATCATTAAACAGTATGCAAATATATTACAAATAAAAAAATACTATTTTAAAACCCACTCTTGACCCTCAGGGGGTTGATTTGTGAGATAACAAGATAAACACATACCAAAACAATCGATAAATAATAATCCTGAGTTGGAAATTATTTTTTAAAAACTATCTTACTAATAATAATACTATGTTTTTTTTAATGTGTATTATATTTAAGAATAGGTAATACAAATGAATTAATATGGGGTTGTGTAAATGTGAAATGTTTGGCCAAACAGGCTAATTTATATCTCCAGCCCCGGGATCTTATTATAATTTGCTATTTAAAAGATTGAATACTTACTAATGGATTATATCTATCAGCAATGACTTTTATGTGTTGTCCATTTCTTTATTTCCACCAGGGGAAGATACCGTTGAGATGGAGACTTTAAATACATGCCACACCTAAAGGACTTTATTACCCACTACCCTAAATTGACAGGTATAATAGATATTTTGTAGATGTACAGTAGCTACATAGGCCATGCTGTAAGTGAGGACTATATAATGTTGACTTGTTGACTTAAAGCATTGGCCACCTTTTTGGCAAATGTTTCAACACAAATTTAAATGTTTGTGTTTTATAAAAAAATTGAATAAATACAGGTACCCACTCATTCAAGAGGTCAAATGCAAATGAGGTATTTTCAGCTAAAAGTATTAGCATATACAAACATCAGTGACACGTGACAAATAACATTACATTTTATTTTCTTCTAGTTCCAGTAATTAAGACTATGAAGCCTAAAGCCGTCACAATTAAGAAAGTTACTAAACGTCAAACGAAGACGTCTAGGAAATACCGGGCGTAAGGTCATGGTAACGTGCGAGGGAATAGCAGGACACAGGAGCAAGTTTAGTTAGACAAACAACACATTTATTAAAGAAACAAAGCAACACTCGCCAGGACAGCGGCCGGAGGCAGAGACGAAGACGGGACTCAGGTGTGCTGGCAGGGGGCATCGGCTGCTGCTCCTCAGGGCTGGCTACCAGACGTAGCGGTGTTACTACGGGCGCTGGGTCCTGAAACACCCCCAGTGTTGTCTGGAGGGCCAGGGTTGTCGGCTCAGGGTGTTTGTGGGTTAGCAGCACGGAGACGCCGGTTTACTCCTCCAGCATCTCTGCTCTGCCCATGGGCACAGACATGATGGCTTTGCTTCATCATACTGTCTTAAGATGTCTTATTGATGGACAGAACCCCATACAGAAATACAGTATAAACAGTGCTGTACAGAAACTGACATGCAAACAAAGGCAGTAGTAGACATTGTGTCATCTGTTTGTTTCAAATCATTTCCCCCAGAGCTCCAGATATAATTTCATTGTGATTGTTAGGAGTTTGTATTTACATAGAAATGCATTTATGATATTACAATAGCCATCAGCTTCCATCTAAATACTTTATCAGGCAGGTTTGTAACATATATTTTATTCACCATACTTTGTATTTATCTGTAGCATCAGGTCAAAATATATTTTCTGATGTTGTGTGGGGCGGGATGGTCTAGTGGTCTGGGTGTTGGGCTCAAACCCCAGGGTTGACCTACCTGTAATCAAATATTTTACAGAGTACAGTTGCATTCCTTTATTCTTCATAGAAAACATGCATGATCCCTCATAAAGAGAAGAAGAGATAAATAATAAAGACAAAATTAAAGCCAGTAGTTGATACATTTGACTGAACATTGCATAACAGGCCTAGTAAGCAAACAGACAATGAGATTACATAAGCAAGGAGGGAGTCTACACTGACTATTATATCACATCTTATTCTACAGAAAAATTTTAGGACAGGAACATCTGAAAAAGGAATTTGTGGAGCATGACTGCCCCTGAGTTTGAATCCTTGGAGAAAATATTGGAGACCCATCTTCCTGAGGATGAGTTGAGAAAAGTTAAACATCTATTATTTGGAAAAGAAACAGAGTGAGTTGTTTTATGAGTTTGTGAAATTCAGTAGATTACTTAGTACATTTACAACTGTTGAGGTTTTTAATGTAAACGTGCACAATACTGTGAGATCTGTTTTGGCTTGTATGTTTCTTCCTAAAGGTAATGATTATTCTAAATGGACTTTGTTCAGTCAAAGTGCACAAACATATTATTTAGTGATTGTAAGCTAAATATAAAATAAGTATCTTGTCTGTTTTCAAGTAAGATAGAGGTACTCTAAATCGTTTTAAATGTTGTTTGGGTAACATATTAAACATGAAGGTCCATGGTGAGAGGTCAGTGCATGTAGCTGTAACTTATTCCACCACTATATTAGTTTATTTAATAAATAAATAATATAAGTAAATTGTTACTGTGTTAGTATATGGTAAATAATTGCTGGTTAAAAGTGGATATGACCAGTATGATTGTTAATAATTGTTAATAAACGGCGAATAAAACTTTTACTTCATAATAAGTTTTAGAAGTGTTCATTTTTAGCTACCTGATATACTGTAAGACAACACTACTGGGGATATGTAGGTTGAAATATAGCAGCATGAATATAGAACACAAAATATACTCAGCTAGACGCAAATACGACAGAGAATAAGTATATCTTCCATTGTCCATGCAGTCTATGTCTCCATACCTTCCTCCAGGATTCTGGATCTACCAGCATGTGCAGTCCATGCGGCCTCAGAGCTAGACTTTGAGCTACAGGGACACTTGTTTGAAGCTGTCCCAGAACAACTCAGACCACCAAGGAAGGTCCGGGTCGGACTCATTCAGAACAGGATTGTACTTCATACTGACGCCCCGGTTCTAGACCAGGTCAGAAACTATAGCAGTCACAGCTGTGGGAAAATGTGCTATTGGTGCAGAAACACAGCAGATTAATAACAACAGATCATGCAAAAGATGCATACTGCCAGACATTAGCTGTTGACTCGATACTTGACAGTAATTCTTCTTGTTCTTTACTGTAGATCAGTGCCATGCATAGACGGATTGGCGAGATGGTTGAAGTAGCAGCAATGTGTGGTGTAAATATTGTCTGCTTTCAGGAGACATGGAGTGAGTTGTATCAGTAATAATTACAGTGCAAACACAATACTATAGGAGTCGATATACTCAGGATACGAATGGAGAGTGTCAGGAGACACTAACTACACCAGACCACAATTTGCTGCCAGAAAGTTCAAACTCATACCGCTATGCATGCCTGGGAAATGTGATAATAATTGTACACATAACAATGGCAAAACCTGTATAAACATAACTGTGTTAATTATAACTATAATAACATAGACTGTGGGTGAGTATTCACCACACAACAATGTTTTTTTGTTGAATTTATAAGCTCCGTTATATTGATGCATATATGATTTACTTTAATGCATCACAACAGAAATGGCTGTGAATACTGCTGTTTAAAGCGGTAGTTTAACAGGATCATTGTGCAATATTACGACCTCCCGTTTACGCAGGTGGAAATAATCGAAGAAATGTTCATACTGTTAGTGTCACCCGTAAAATATTTGAGTTGTACAGCCATGTGATTGGATTCCAATTGGAAACACAAGTTTGGACACGTGTACATAAACTGTATACAGTATAGGCTACAGCTGAACTCCTGTAACTGTGGTGTGGGGAACCTCACTCCCTCTCTGCCACCCTGTGGCCAGAGCCAGACAATACCATTAATGTAAATTGAGTTTCTGGCCAATCTGGCACCAGACAGGAGCTATACTTCATACTTATTATCAACGCGGCGTTCTGAAATGTTTGTCATTAACCTATAGTTGTGGTTGTTGCCGTATTAATAGAGAGTGCCTAAATGTCCGTGATTATCAAATGGCTTGCTTACTATACAATAATTAAAATATATAGGAGAATATGTTCCATAGACAATGACATATCTATTGTAAAAACGACATAATAGCTATTTGGAAAGCTAAAACATAGTTAACAGCTGGATAGTTGGCAGGTTTGTGTAGGTTTTTGCCCATGCCTAGAAACACCCCGAGACTAGACGGGATAAAACAGGCTAAACTGAACTGAATGTGAACTGCCCTCTACAGCCATGCCCTTTGCCTTCTGTACTCGTGAGAAAGCACCATGGACAGAGTTTGCTGAGTCTGCTGAGGAAGGAAACACAACTCGATTCTGCCAAGAGGTGGGGTTTTAATTCTATCCATTAACATTTAATTTAGCTATTTCTAATGATAATGGTAGTAAACTATTATTTAACTATGGCCTTAAAGTACCAAAACCTTAAAATAATCTCAGACCCTTACAAGGGCCCCAGGTAATCCTGAATATTTGTTGGTATGCACACTATTACAATTGGTATAATATAAATGTAATTCACCAATACACGGGAATATACAAAATAGGCATATTATAACCCAAACACATATTACATAACATAAACAGAAGCTGTATTTTGATATGAAATAACATTTATTTGATGATGTTCTTACATACATTGTGTTGCTAGCTGGCCAGGAAATACAACATGGTGGTTGTGTCACCTATTCTGGAGCGAGACGAGCTGCACAACACTCTGTGGAACACAGCAGTGGTGATCTCCAATTTAGGAAATGTTCTGGGAAAGAGCAGGAAAAATCATATTCCCAGGATCGGAGACTTTAATGAGGTTTGATTTAGCACTATATTTTGCTCGAGGAAACACATCTCATATTTGAATCTCTTTGATTGTATTTGTCTTGTTTCTTTAAGTATAGCATATATTTTCTTAGAAGTCCATCTATATTGCAGCACACATTTTAATTTGATATACTACATACTATTTTAGGAAAAGTTGGAAAGTCCATTAGAAATTATCTGTTTGAAATGTTCTATAATTAATCCAGAAATAGAATAACTTTATTGGATTTAAGCGGGTGGTTAACATATAGGTCATGGAAATTGAGAAGAAGGATCAACATTGAAGTCCACTTATACATTATATTAATTTATATGAATAGTTGTGAATAGTACGTTATATGAATAGTTTAAGAGCCAGTCCCACCACAGACTGATAATGAAGATAATGATAATGGATGATGCTATTATGAGAAATGCACACGCAAATTGCTGCTATACTTATTGTGAATAATGCAATGTGGTTGATGACATGAAAAATAAGATATGGGATAGGGAATCATACTTATAGTAGTTTTAATAAACCGCCTGTACTGTAATTGTATGCCAGTGATAACATACAGAGGCACAAACAACCACATTCTTTTACATATGTAATTTTTTCATTTACAGTCTACATATTACATGGAGGGCAACACTGGACATACAGTTTTCCAGACACAGTTTGGGAAGATAGCTGTGAATATCTGCTATGGGCGCCACCATCCTTTAAACTGGTTCATGTACAGCATGAATGGAGCAGAGATCATCTTTAATCCTTCAGCAACTGTTGGAGCTCTTAGGTGTGGATGGAATTCAGAATAAACACATGTAGCTTTTAACTATTTTAGAAATCAATAATTAATTATACTTTCTCTGTAGCCCATGTGATGCCTAAATATTTGTGTTTTCTATCTTCTTATTAATTTTAGTATAGGCATTTCATTATAGGCTTCAACTAGTCATACATACACTATTAATTGATGTTATCATTATTCAAATGTATAATGTCATTATTGTTTCCACGTGTGTTCCACTACAGTGAACCCATGTGGCCTATTGAGGCCAGGAATGCAGCAATAGCACACCACTGCTTTACCTGTGCAATTAACCGTGTTGGGACAGTAAGTGTACTTTACAGTAACAACCTCTTTAGGACACAGCTGACTTCTCTGTAGGCTGTAATACACATGTTCTGTTGTGTATGAACCATATTTTGCAGGAGCATTTTAAAAGTGAGTTCACATCTGGTGATGGAAATGAAGGTAGGATATTTTATATTCTACTAGTAGAATAGATTATAGCATCATCTTCATTTAAATTGAATGGATATTTACCATCACCAAGTCTAAGTGGTTACAACAGGCCACAACAATCTCATTAGGTTAGCCCGTAGCAACAATCTCATCTTATCAATGTAAGCACACACTCCTTTGTAGAGGTTCCCTTAAAATGCCTTGAACAAAATAAAACAATTATAATAGTATTTCTATTCAAGTTCATAAACAATATACATTCTAAAGAGTTCTTCATGGCTTTATAGCTCACCATGATTTAGGATACTTCTATGGATCAAGTTACGCGGCTGCTCCCGATGGTAGCCGTTCTCCTGGGCTCTCTAGAACCAGAGATGGACTACTGGTGGTTGAAATGGACCTGAATATGAACCGTCAAATCAGTGACAAATGGAGTTTCAAGGTAAAAACAAAAAACAGTATGGGGACACCAAGATATATTATTTTACTATAGGCAAAACCCAACTTTCTAATTCTTAATTTTCAGATGACAGGAAGATATGCAGAGTATGCTGAAGAATTCACCAATGCAGTGAGACCTGACTTCAAGCCAAAAATAGTGAAAGAGTAGGCATCTTATTTATAGATGTGGAGACTCAAATGAGGCATATAAACACACACACATACTAAACAGATTATTAAAAGCAGAGGATTGTTTCTTACATCTAACAGACTACATGTTCAAAATTCTTTATTGATTAAAGCACATACATGACTGTATGTAACATGTTCAAGCATGCCATCTTTCTGAAACCGACTTAACCAGACAAAAATAAATAACTTCATACCTAGATTTATAAAAAACTATCATGGTAAAACTGATAATTGAAATAAGTATGAAAAATGTAGTGCAATAACATCCATACCAAAATAAAACTGAAACGTGGAACAATTTGGAAACAAGTCTAGTGTTTATCTAGTCTCCATCAATTAACAGCAGGCCACAACCTCAGTTACAGTATCTACAACACACTCATATGCTGAGGTCCTCCTCCAACGCCTTGAATGAAAGAGATGACCTCACATTTGAACACACTACTATGCTTGTCCTGCAGGTGGCGGCTCAGTCTTCACCAGACACAGTTTGCTTATGTAGCCTGGCAACAGTGTACTGTATTGCATTGAATTTGAACATTGACATTTCAAGTGTACATTACACTTAATGGACATAATTACCTGAGACTTCCAAGACACTAACCTATATTCCCTGTTGGTAACACATATGTATAAAAAGCAACTACATACTCACAAAGTGATGCTACACTTAGGAAAAGGCTAATATTTTTGTGGGTTGGGTCTATAAGAATTAAGACTTTATGTGAAGCCTAGGTAAAATAATATTCTAAAGATGCCTAACCCTAACATTGTGCACACTATCTCTCCACACTGTTTTAGTGCATGCCTCATTTTGTTGATTCTAGTTCCTCAGTTCAGAAATAGCATCTTCAGTTTGAGATAACGTCAAACCTACAAGCTATATTAAAATAATAACGAAGACATTATGATGTAAAGTATCTTGCTGTTAGGAGCAGTCAGCTATTTTAGCACCGGTGAACAGCCCAGACATAGGTTAGCGGTCCGGAGCAACGAGTTCCATCTGTGGAGTCGCAGCATACCGGTGGTCACTACAATGCAAATATGGAGGAGAAGCAAAATCCATTTATTATTGCTGAGTCCATCAGCTCTCTTTATAGATAAACAATATATCTTCATCCGTCCCATAGCTCCTCCTGGCCTCCTCAAAGTTACTGATGCTGGTACAACATACTCCTGAAAGATACAAAAGGTTTTAATTGGCAGATGCTATTTGCTATGTGTGTCAATAGGCAACAATGCTATTTGCATTTGGTGTGAAGAACTACATTTGCACTGGGGGTTAAAATATCCCATGTTGTTATATACAGTATACCCCAGGAGAATAGTCACACGACAGTTATTTCACTGCCGTATGTTGATGTATTTTTTTTTAATGTAGCCCAACCCTGCATTCGCACGGATAACAAAGCGACCAGCTGCCATTCATTTTCAATGACAGTTGGTGATTCAGAGCGACACGGCGACTACCAATGGAAGTGAAGGTAGTGTGACACATTTTATTTTTGAACCAGAGCGAAGTCTTGTATCTATTTTCCTAGTAAGTAGGCTATTGTAGTTTTTGGATAGAACACGTTGTCTTTTATTAGTTACAACATTCACGCTGCATATATTCATTTTTGCAGCAATATATTTCATTTGTTGACCGCAAACATTGTGACTTTGACCTCACCAGTTTTACAACAAATAAAATTGAAACACAAGTTTGGATGGTGTCACTGGCTTATGGGGAAAAAAGCCTGCATCATTGCAAAAAATGTTTACATCAAAAAGAAGGAACATACTGTACGATATCAATCTTATCTAGTCTGCTTGATACGTTCTTAGTTCTGTATCCTGGTAACCACAAGCCCAGACACACCCACAACTCATTTGTAGTCTGTGTAAACTATAATTTTATCCCCAGCCTGGGAAATAAATGCAACCCTTTTGCCGTGGAAACAGAAAAGGGTTGTCATTTAGTCCACCATATATGGCCATAGTGGAGGTTGAGAACAATGTCAATCCCTTCTCCTATGCAAATAGTAAAACAAGGTTTTGCATCTAAAGCTTTAAAAATGTGATGTGGATTTTAGATCTTATTATTTGATAACATTTCAATGTCAGTGCATTCAGTATCACACAGGCCATTACTCACTGTCAGAATATGCTGGGTTGTTGTAATATATGCAGCCAGCCGTCCTGTTGAAGCCACACAGAACCACAAAGTGACCCTGGTATTCTGGTTTACGGCAGAAACACTTCTGACCCACTGGGAGGAAGCAGCAGTATTTGACAGGCGAAGCACAATGTTCACATGTCAAGACCACAGCATTGACAAGCACTATGGCAACATGGCCCTGGTAAATATGACCCTGGATTTCATGAATTGTTACAGAGCTGCAGAAGACACAAAACAAACTGAGGCATTAGTTTGACTTGACTCAGATGAAAAGGAGTTTGTCCATCATGTGAAAAATGTAAAGCTCACCATTTCTTAACCAGCACACCTTTGCTCTCAGCCTTGAGGAAGAGCTCATTCACTCTGTCCTCTTCTGTATCAAAATGCTTTTTATAAAATGACTGCAAATATCCAGTGCAAACAAGTAGAAAAGACATTCGGTCAGACACATCTAATAATATATCATGTGATCATTGATGAAAAACAAAAACAAAAGATTCACAGATGTACCTGATTCTTAAAGCCCTTGTCTACACCCAGAGTCTGTGTACAAAACTGGTGTTTAATGCCTAGATGGTACATGAGGTAGGCCAAATCTATAGTCCATACACTCTCTGTCAGTTTAAGCTCCCAGCAAGCATTCTGAAACTCCTCATCGTTGACAGGATGCAGGTATCTGCAACGGTATCAGTTACACACTGTTACCAATATATACAGTCGACCTAAATAAGCATCAACACATATGATGTACCACACTAAGTCAAGTGTAATTTAAACTAAGCACACGTTTATTACATAAACCATTAGTAGGCCTTAAAAATCATTGGCAAGGGGTGAATCGATGTACAGGTACGATGATTTTGTGCGTAAATAAATTCGTGTACCGTAACTGATCACTTACTTCAACACCATTTTGGAGCAAGCTAGCCCACAGTCCCAATGGTACAACTGCCGAATGACAGGTACATTCAGACGAACGACATCATCTGTGAACATTTGTGAAAAGTATACAATTTACGTTACAGTTAACTGTAACTTACATATTAAGTTATACAACTTAATGTCACGCTAGCTGTCCATCCAAAATTAGCACACTTTAAAGAAAAACTTCACTTACCTGTCATTCTGGGATATACTTTGTCCGTTTAGGCTGCCAGCTAACTGCTAAAGTCTTATTGTTATTTAGACTTGGTTGGCAAGTAACACTGGATCCAGATATCTGGATCGCTTCACCAATGCTAACTATAGGAAAACAGCTGTCATAGCTAGTTTAGCATCCTGGCTAACTAGCGCTGCTAGCGTTGACATCATTAATAACGTTTTTTTACTCGCACATCAAACTAACTTATATGAACCAGTTTGATATTATGCAAATTTTGTATCGACACACCAACTCGTCGTTGTCTCGATGTTTGCTAAATATTTATATTTGTTTACCGGTACTAGCTAATTATCCAGCATGCGAAGTAGGACTTCGACTATTGGCTCACTTCCGGTGAGCATAGCCTATACTGCTCCCTGTGGTACGTTCTGGTAGTAATGTTGAAAACTATCCCTTATTTGTATGCAAATAAACATGCAAACGTCCTGTGTAAAACATGTATAATCTATTAACTAAATAAAAGGGAGCATTGATCCATCCGTTCATGTACTTTAGGTGTTAAGAATTTTGCCTTGCATCGGACCATAATGTAGAATGACGATATTTTACATCCTTTACCTGATAAACTGAATGCTAATATTTACACAGGAGGCAGAGGCAGTGATGTTCTCAAATGAACCACACATAGCCACAACATTTTACGGGCTAAAAGTTTGGACACACCTTCTCATTCAATGCGTTTTCTTTATTTGCATGACTATTTACATTGTAGATTCTTACTGAAGGCATTAAAACTATGAATGAACACATATGGAATCATGTACTTAACAAAAAAGTGTCAAACTAGAATATAAGACGTTTTTAGTTATTTTACACTTTTTTGAATATATAAAAAATAATAAAATATTAAAGAAATAATATAAAAAGAGAAAACATATACACACATATATA